>JAVTVY010006262.1:0-40231 GCA_036873755.1 Hanleya hanleyi | reverse complement strand
ACGAAACTCACATTCTGTAATCGCGTAGTTTCGTAGGCGGGCTGCCATTGGCTATAGCACCAAACAACACGTGTCGGAGCTGGGGTTGCCACACCTTCCTCTAAGAACTTCATTACCCAGGACGTCTTTCCACATGCCGTAGGGCCGCTCACCGTCATCGTATAGGGATGCTCTACTGCACTTGTTGGACTTATAGCGGGACTCGGCGGTGTCTCTTGGTTGTGTTTGCCTTGAATGTGCCTGAGCATACTATCGCGACGAGAGAAGGCTCTCTGACAGAACGTACACGTACACGACATGTTGATCTGTCGACCAATACATAAGGACTGATGAGGGGCCCTACGGCATGTGGAAAGACGTCCTGGGTAATGAAGTTCTTAGAGGAAGGTGTGGCAACCCCAGCTCCGACACGTGTTGTTTGGTGTTATAGCCAATGGCAGCCCGCCTACGAAACTAGAAGGTTACAGAATGTGAGCTTCGTCCCAGGGATTCCTCACGACATAAACGAACCGTATTACTTTGTCCCCGAGCAGACCAACGTGGTAGTGCTAGATGATCTGCTGAGTGTTGCCAAGGACAAATCACACGTCGCCCACTTCTTTACTAAAGGATCCCATCATCGGAATCTGTCCGTCATCTATTTGACCCAGAATCTCTTTCCTCGAGGGAAGGCGTCCAGGGATATTGCCTTGAACTGCCAATACTTGTGTTGTTCTCCAATCCTATTGACATAGCACAAATCCGTGTGTTCGATAGTCGAATTTATCCTCAGAACATCGACTATTTCATGCAGGCGTTTCAAGAGACGACAAGTCGTCCGTATGGCTACCTGTTCATAAATTTAAAAGCCCATACCCCCGAACATCGCCGGCTGACGACCCACCTGTTACCCGGCGAGGGATCACCGCAACGTCATATACCCTTACACCATCCGCCGACTCCACACCCGGCAGCACTCGTCCAGCAGCAGCAACCCACACCCATACAGCGGGTCCGATTCATACCATCAGTCCCACAATATCACCCAGCCGTGAAGGACCAACCCGAACCCGTACAAGGGAATGAACATAATGTGAACTCGAGGCTATGGAAGGATTTGTTCAAAGAAAGTATGGACGCCGAGATGGGCGAGATGTTGGAGGTCACAGAAAACAAGTTTCAGCGCAAAGGGTATTCGAAAGAGGAAGCCGCAATTTTAGCCCATAACAGATTGGCACCCAGACTACGACGGGCTTTACGTCAGCGGTATGCCGACTTACTGACCCATATGAAATTGTTGGATAAGGACCCAGTTCATATGGAAATTGAAAGAACAGCGTCGATGTTGAAAACCTCGGGCATGAACTGGAAAGCGGCGTATGTCAGAGCAATAGCACAAAAGAAACATTTGTTCGAACGCATCATTAAACGACGTTAAAGCATTAATAAAGTGTGATAAGGCGTTGAGACGGGCGTTAAGGCGTAACGATGGGCGTTGACGGGCGTCACTGCATTTCGATGAATTGGTGTCAATTCCATGGAAATCAGAGCTTCTGAGCTAATTCACCAGGGCGTTGAAGCGTTAAGCTAAGCGTTGATGGGCGTTACTGTCTATAAAAGCGAGCGTATTTCCAAAAACACGCACAGTCGACGTTCAACCGTCAGCATGGCTTATACTTGCTCTGAGTGCGAACGCGCGTTCACCAGACATTACGATATGATGCGACACCAGAAAAATATACATGGGATTGAAGACTCCGAGGAGTCCGTTGAGGCGACAGAGACTGCTGAGAGTGTATCGACTGATACCGAAACAGAGATTGCTGAGAGTCTATCTAGTGATACGGAGATCTTGACCTCAGATAGTCAGCCTACGTCCGTGGAAAGTGAGGCAGAACCTACCTTCTGGGATCGTATTGTGACAGCAGCTATCAATACTTACGCTGCAGCGATCGAGGACGCCGGGGAGGATAATTTACAACAGGCGTACACCCAAATGCGCCCCGCATCAGGAAAACAGCCATGGCGATCTATGAACAGTATACCTTACTACCGCTTGAAATGAAAGGCGACCCCACGCACAGGTCCATCATGAAGACCAAGCGTCACTTGGAAGAGGCTATGGGCTACCACCCACCGAGGCCCTGGAAAATGCGATCAGAATGCGCAAACAACTGTTTCAGGACATGCTACCCGAAGAATATCCAGGCCTGTCCGACGATGATTAGAATAAACGGTTCAGAGCGAACATGGCCGAAGATGGAACTTTCTGAAATGGAGACTTCTGATTGGACAAGAATCTAACGGACAGGAACGAATAGGACAGATGCAAATGGTGGCCTCTGATTGGGCAAGAGTCATTTTGAGTTGTAAACATACCCAGCGCGTGGGTATGATGTAGCATTGGGGAAAATAAATTATATGAAAAAAAACTTGTTGTTGTTGTTGTTCTCTCAAGTGTCATCCCTGTTGTTGTTGTTGTTCTCTCTCCGGTCTATATCATGGCGTCAAGGCGTTATGTTAGAACGTTAAGGCGTAACTACAAGCGTTGACGGGCGTCACTGCATTTCGAAGAATTAGTGACAATTCCATGGAATATCTAGAAAATCAGAACTTCTGAGCTATTTCACCAGGGCGTTGAAGCGTTAAGCTTGGCGTTGGCGGGCGTTGCTTCAATATGACACCTCATACGACGCATTCGGACCAAGGATGGTCCCTCTCTACACCAAATACCTTCCTTTCACTGCCCCAAAATGTCCACTTTGGCTGACTATCTGAGGTCAAGCTCTCCGTATCACTAGATAGACTCTCAGCAATCTCTGTTTCGATATCAGTCGATACACTCTCAGCAGTCTCTGTATCAGCATCCGCCTCAACGGACTCCTCGGAGTCTTCAATCCCATGTATATTTTTCTGGTGTCGCATCATATCGTAATGTCTGGTGAACGCGCGTTCGCACTCAGAGCAAGTATAAGCCATGTTGACGGTTGAACGTCGACTGTGCGTGTTTTTGGAAATACGCTCGCTTTTATAGACAGTAACGCCCATCAACGCTTAGCTGAACGCTTCAACGCCCTGGTGAAGTAGCTCAGAAGCTCTGATTTCCATGGAATTGACACCAATTCATCGAAATGCAGTGACGCCCGTCAACGCCCGTCGTTACGCCTTAACGCCCATCTCAACGCCTTATCACACTTTCTTAATGCTTTAACGTCGTTTAATGATGCGTTCGAACAAATGTTTCTTTTGTGCTATTGCTCTGACATACGCCGCTTTCCAGTTCATGCCCGAGGTTTTCAACATCGACGCTGTTCTTTCAATTTCCATATGGACTGGGTCCTTATCCAACAATTTCATATGGGTCAGTAAGTCGGCATACCGCTGACGTAAAGCCCGTCGTAGTCTGGGTGCCAATCTGTTATGGGCTAAAATTGCGGCTTCCTCTTTTGAATACCCTTTGCGTTGAAACTTGTTTTCTGTGACCTCCAACATCTCGCCCATCTCGGCGTCCATACTTTCTTTGAACAAATCCTTCCATAGCCTCGAGTTCACATTATGTTCTTCAACCTCGGGTTGGTCCTTCACGGTTGGGTGATATTCCGGGACTGGTGGTATGAAGGAGGCCCGCTGTACGGGGGTGGGTTGCTGCTTCACCAAATGTGGACTCGGTGGATGGTGTAGGGGCTGTGGTGATCCCTCGCCGGGTAGCAGGTGGGTCGTCAGCCGGCGATCTTCGGGGGTATGGGCTTTTAAATCTACGAACAGGTAGCCGTACGGACGACTTGTCGCTTCTTGAACCGCCTGCATGAAATGGTCGATGTTCTGAGGATAAATTCGACTACCAAACACACGAATTTGTGCTCTGTCGATGGGGTTGGAGAACAACACAAAGTATTGGCAGTTCAAGGCAATATCTCTGGACGCCTTTTCTTGAGGAAAGAGATTCTGGGTCAAATAGATGACGGACAGACTGCGATGATGGGACCCTTTGGTGAATAGGTCGGCGATTTTCGAATTGTCCTTGGCCGCACTCATCAGATCATCTAGCACTACCACGTTGGTCTGCTCGGGGTCAAAGTAATACGGTTCGTCTATGTCATGAGGAATCCCTGGGACGAAACTCACATTCTGTAATCGCGTAGTTTCGTAGGCGGGCTGCCATTGGCTATAACACCAAACAACACGTGTCGGAGCTGGGGTTGCCACACCTTCCTCTAAGAACTTCATTACCCAGGACGTCTCTCCACATGCCGTAGGGCCGCTCACCGTCATCGTATAGGGATGCTCTACTGCACTTGTTGGACTTATAGCGGGACTCGGCGGTGTCTCTTGGTTGTGTTTGCCTTGAATGTGCCTGAGCATACTATCGCGACGAGAGAAGGCTCTCTGACAGAACGTACACGTACACGACATGTTGATCTGTCGACCAATACATAAGGACTGATGAGGGGCCCTACGGCATGTGGAAAGACGTCCTGGGTAATGAAGTTCTTAGAGGAAGGTGTGGCAACCCCAGCTCCGACACGTGTTGTTTGGTGTTATAGCCAATGGCAGCCCGCCTACGAAACTACGCGATTACAGAATGTGAGTTTCGTCCCAGGGATTCCTCATGACATAGACGAACCGTATTACTTTGACCCCGAGCAGACCAACGTGGTAGTGCTAGATGATCTGATGAGTGCGGCCAAGGACAATTCGAAAATCGCCGACCTATTCACCAAAGGGTCCCATCATCGCAATCTGTCCGTCATCTACTTGACCCAGAATCTCTTTCCTCTTTCGAACTGCCAATACTTTGTGTTGTTCTCCAACCCCATCGACAGAGCACAAATTCGTGTGTTTGGTAGTCGAATTTATCCTCAGAACATCGACCATTTCATGCAGGCGTTTCAAGAAGCGACAAGTCGTCCGTACGGCTACCTGTTCGTAGATTTAAAAGCCCATACCCCCGAAGATCGCCGGCTGACGACCCACCTGCTACCCGGCGAGGGATCACCACAGCCCCTACACCATCCACCGAGTCCACATTTGGTGAAGCAGCAACCCACCCCCGTACAGCGGGCCTTCTTCATACCACCAGTCCCGGAATATCACCCAACCGTGAAGGACCAACCCGAGGTTGAAGAACATAATGTGAACTCGAGGCTATGGAAGGATTTGTTCAAAGAAAGTATGGACGCCGAGATGGGCGAGATGTTGGAGGTCACAGAAAACAAGTTTCAACGCAAAGGGTATTCGAAAGAGGAAGCCGCAATTTTAGCCCATAACAGATTGGCACCCAGACTACGACGGGCTTTACGTCAGCGGTATGCCGACTTACTGACCCATATGAAATTGTTGGATAAGGACCCAGTCCATATGGAAATTGAAAGAACAGCGTCGATGTTGAAAACCTCGGGCATGAACTGGAAAGCGGCGTATGTCAGAGCAATAGCACAAAAGAAACATTTGTTCGAACGCATCATTAAACGACGTTAAAGCATTAAGAAAGTGTGATAAGGCGTTGAGACGGGCGTTAAGGCGTAACGACGGGCGTTGACGGGCGTCACTGCATTTCGATGAATTGGTGTCAATTCCATGGAAATCAGAGCTTCTGAGCTAATTCACCAGGGCGTTGAAGCGTTAAGCTAAGCGTTGATGGGCGTTACTGTCTATAAAAGCGAGCGTATTTCCAAAAACACACACAGTCGACGTTCAACCGTCAGCATGGCTTATACTTGCTCTGAGTGCGAACGCGCGTTCACCAGACATTACGATATGATGCGACACCAGAAAAATATACATGGGATTGAAGACTCCGAGGAGTCCGTTGAGGCGACAGAGACTGCTGAGAGTGTATCGACTGATACCGAAACAGAGATTGCTGAGAGTCTATCTAGTGATACGGAGAGCTTGACCTCAGATAGTCAGCCTACGTCCGTGGAAAGTGAGGCAGAACCTACCTTCTGGGATCGTATTGTGACAGCAGCTATCAACACGTACGCTGCAGCGATCGAGGACGCCGGAGAGGATAATTTACAACAGACGTACACCCAAATGCGCCCCCGCATCAGGAAAACAGCCATGGCGATCTATGAACAGTATACCTTACTACCGCTTGAAATGAAAGGCGACCCCACGCACAGGTCCATCATGAAGACCAAGCGTCACTTGGAAGAGGCTATGGGGCTACCACCCACCGAGGCCCTGGAAAATGCGATCAGAATGCGCAAACAACTGTTTCAGGACATGCTGCCCGAAGAATATCCAGGCCTGTCCGACGATGATTAGAATAAACGGTTCAGAGCGAACATGGCCGAAGATGGAACTTTCTGAAATGGAGACTTCTGATTGGACAAGAATCTAACGGACAGGAACGAATAGGACAGATGCAAATGGTGGCCTCTGATTGGGCAAGAGTCATTTTGAGTTGTAAACATACCCAACGCGTGGGTATGATGTAGCATTGGGGAAAATAAATTATATGAAAAAAAACTTGTTGTTGTTGTTGTTCTCTCAAGTGTCATCCCTGTTGTTGTTGTTGTTCTCTCTCCGGTCTATATCATGGCGTCAAGGCGTTATGTTAGAACGTTAAGGCGTAACTACAAGCGTTGACGGGCGTCACTGCATTTCGAAGAATTAGTGACAATTCCATGGAATATCTAGAAAATCAGAACTTCTGAGCTATTTCACCAGGGCGCTGAAGCGTTAAGCTTGGCGTTGGCGGGCGTTGCTTCAATATGACACCTCATACGACGCATTCGGACCAAGGATGGTCCCTCTCTACACCAAATACCTTCCTTTCACTGCCCCAAAATGTCCACTTTGGCTACTACTCGTACTGATGACGTCACAGATGACGTGAAAATCCCTCAAATCGGGGTCTACACCCCAAGAGCCACAAAATGACACCTCACTCGACACAATAGGCCCATGAGGGGCTCACCTAGACCACAAAAACGTCTATTTCCATACCCTTTGGCTACCGCGCATGCGCAGAATGACCCTATTTCAACCCCACATCCACGCCATTCTGACTCTACCCCACACAAGCTTCACTTTGATACTTCACTCGATACAATCGGCCCACTAGGGGCTCGCCTCGACCTCAAAACGGCTATTTCGATAATACGGCCTGTCTGCGCATGCGCAGAATATTGAAAACAAACAACACACTAGTCCAGTCGGATGCTCCTTCACGAGAGCTTTAAAATAAGACCGCATACGACATCATCGGACCACTAGAGGTCCACCTAGACCTCAAAATGTTCATCCAGTATGCACTTATGCACTGAACACTGGATGTATATACAGACCTACCCGGTACTTAAGAAAACATTTCATTACAAGCGTCTAGTCCGTCATTCTTAATCCAGCCGTCGTCCATTAGAGAATATCCGCGTCCATAATCCAAAGACCTATTCCATTTCCACATAACAGTATTAGCACCAAATTCAAAAAGACAATCATAGTATACATAAACATAGGCTTGTTTCCTGCAAGAGAGCTTTTCCCATCGTATTCTACATGATCAACCTCACAGCCCATAGTAAAATCCACAAAAAATGACCACCCCCTAATACAGGCAAAATAGATGGAAATGTGCGAATCAGGGGAAATCACCTTTGCCTACAAGAGGATTGGCCTAGTCCGAGTTGTCTCCCTTGCGTCAGAGTGTGCAGGCGCTACGATTTGAATTAAACCAAGATCCGGGGAAATTGGCCGTGGGACGCCATTTTTCTTACACAAACAGACCTGTACGGATGATTTCCAACCTTTTGCAAGTGATTGTACCATACAAAATTATATCAAACTGCCAGAATTTACTCAGCGGGTTCGCTGTATGGGAAAAGGGGCTTATATCCCAGTATATGGGTCTATATGGGTCTATATGTGGCTATAGACAGATCTCGAACTTTTTCCAAAAATTTCACCGTTTCGTGCCGGGACACTTCCTATCATGTTTGTCTTGACGAGACTAAGAAAACAAATCCAAACAACCATACCGCAAATGTATAGAAGTAGGTTTCCCAGTGGGACAAACATTGGTCATATACCCCCAGTATGGGACTATATGGGTCTATATGGGTCTCCCTGAACTTCTTTCAAAAATTTCACCGTTTCGTGCCGGGACACTTCCTATCATGTTTGTCTTGACGAGACTAAGAAAACAAATCCAAACAACCATACCGCAAATGTATAGAAGTAGGTTTCCCAGTGGGACAAACATTGGTCCTATACCCCCAGTATGGGACTATATACAGACCTCGGTGACTTTTTCCAAAAATTTCACCGTTTCGTGCCGGGACACTTCCTATCATGTTTGTCTTGACGAGACTAAGAAAACAAATCCAAACAACCATACCGCAAATGTATAGAAGTAGGTTTCCCAGTGGGACAAACATTGGTCCTATACCCCTAGTATGGGACTATATGGGGGTGTGGGTGAATGGGGCGTGACCTTTGGACATGTCTAGACTTGTTTGTGTTTGTCTGGGGTTTTCCCCCACAATGGCGGTTAATCCGCCATGTTGGAGCCACCATGTTGGAGCCGCCATGTTGGAAAATTAATCCGCCATGTTGGAGCCGCCATGTTGGAGCCGCCATCTTGGAAAATTAATCCGCCCTGTTGGATATGTCCCATAATGCACCGGGTGAAAATACTCGCTTCTGATTGGACGAGAGCTCTGCGCGCGCGCGCTGCGGGCCGGGGGAAACCCCCCAGGCAGGGTGTACATTCCGTGGGAATACTTTTTCTCCGCGGAGGCAGACCGCATCACCGCGGATGAATACATGGAACTATTTTTGACCTGCAAAAATTGGAACTCTCCTGTATTCGGAGGTATTTTTTGGTCACAAGACTGGTAGCGCCCTCTGGCGGCTATCTTCGGAAAAATTGTTCAAACAGAGTTATCTGCCCTTAAATGCGACAGAATCGGGTTTTTATATACTACTGATATATTTGTCTATAGGGATCTTTAAGCAAATTAGCAATATTCAAATAACATTTTGCAGAGATGCTTAACACTAAACACATACATTCAGTACACCAGAGATTAGATTATTCCGTGGGAAATACAAGTTTTCCCTATTTTGAATGTATTAGAGCCTGGGGTGTCAGTCTCCCATCTTAGGGCAAGTGCAAAGAGCACACCCAAACTATCAAGTACCATTGCCATTCTTTCACAATGTCATATGAAGGGATTTTCTCTGGATTGGCTAGTAAAACAATACCTATATTTTCTATATTCAGTGAGATGGAAAATCTCATTTCCATGATTATATAAAAGCAGCCTGTGGACTTGTGAACAAATCCTGTGACCGTATTTTACATACCCACTCATTCAATTTAATTTTTCTGTGAATATTATGTCAAACTATTTCCAGTTTGATTTAAAACTGACATATGGTACATACGATAACCCGAATGAGAGAAATTGAGAAAGGTAACTGTAGAACTACAGAAAAGATATTCATCAACACAGTTTATATTATTGAATAGTCTGAGTGAGAATGAGAATAAAAAGCTGTTCAGTTCATGAAGTATTATAATACCTTTGTTGAAGGGCTCATCCGTCGTCACCAAGCCAGGCGGTTCAGTCCAAAATACATCGTCCGTTATTGGAGGCTGCGTTATAAGGGGTTCAGTTGGTGGTTCCTCTGTCATTGTTGTATTAGTTACCGGCGTGCCAGTGGTTGCCTCTGTTATAGAGAGAGTTGTCGAACTTGAGCACAATCGATAAGTAGTTATATCACATCGTCCAGTTGATCTGTTGAATGCCGTGTTCCTCCCACATGGAATCAAGAAAGCGATCCCGAAGTAACAAATATAATAGCTGGTACAGTCATTTGGGTATGGGTGAGCTTCGCCTGACTTTGTACACGACACGTCTACACATAAATAAAATATATAATGCAAAATTAATTGTGATTCTAATTATCAATATTAAACAGAAGATTTCGTGCTTTTGCTGTGGGATCGGTATAGATTGGTATAGTTATGATGATATCATGATTTTTGTTCTGTTCCTAACTGTAATCGCTCCATACAGAAGTCGGACGTGCCCTTGAGGAACGGGGTGGGGTGGGGTGGGGTGTAGGCTTAGTTCTGTGAGGTATTGGCCTATCAATTTAGGGTATGTGTATAGGCAGGATGATATACGGTATATGTAGGTAGGATGATATGGTTTAAACATATTTTATTGTTCAACAAGGGAGCAAAGTGATTGGGGAACAAGTTCTAGCAATTTAGGAAATCCTTTTCCCTGAACGATGATATATTGGACCCATGACAGCAAATAGTTACTGTACTTCATATCCACTTCATAACTCATATCCATGGGTTGACTGGATGGGATAGTGTGTACACCACATACCTGGTGCAACAGTGGTAACTTTGGGATTGCAGCCTTCTGGTGTACACCTGTACAACCTGGGATCGAACCCTTCACCTTCAGTACAGCTGTAGCTATACCTGTTCCCGAATATACATAAGCTGTATTTCTTACAATCTTCTGGGTCGGAGTGGAATCCGTTTGGAGAACATTTGGGCGCTGGAAATATAAGAACATAATAGATTATTTCTGTCGATAACATATAGGGACATTAGGGATGATATCAAGATATTTTCATTGCCATCTTCCAACGCCGACATATATTTCAATGATGTACGCAAAACAGTTAGGAAGAGTTCTTGTGAATAGTACATGGCAATGTTATCCAAAATATATTCTCGGAGATATTTTGCTTGTTGTTATTATGGTTATTCAAAAAACATACTACTTGGGTTACTTGACGATACACTGATGACACATTTTATGGATGCAAGCATCTACATGTAGGTAGGAACAACTTAATGTATCAATTAAACAAGGACGCGACGTTAAACCATAATTCTCTCTCTCTCTCTCTCTCTCTCTCTGTCTCTCTCTCTCAGTTAGCAAATATTCCTTGGTAGGTCTGCCTTCTGATAGTTGCTTTTGCTGATTTTGAATGTGCGGATCTTGGTTAAATTTACAGTTAACATAATTCAATTTGGTAATTATTGGTATATGAAAACCAGTATATACCTCTTTTCATCGTCTGGCCGACGTGGTCAAGTCCTATGGCATGATGCCGAAGGGTTAAAAGATACAGGTACATCACCATCGCTGCCATTTCCAAAGGCTTCATGGTGAATATCCCGATAGAAAGAGATATCAAGTTCAAGTAAGCTGCTTGTCAGCACTAGAACTAAACTACCTTCACAAGTTACAAGTTTAGGCAACCGCATATGAGACAACCCCGTTTTAAATGAAGCCAATTACAAGCCTGTTTTCTGAAACTGTGTCAAGATTTGCCCTCGAATTATCGGGAATACTAGTGTCACGCAACAACAATAACGAGGACAGGGATGGGATGTAGAGAACCGAATATACTAGATCAAAAGGAACTGTGGGATCTTTGATGTAATATGCCACTATTGGAACAATATATATGTATTCCCCGGATATAGAGTAAATATATACATACCCTGTAGGGTGTTCACTTGAAAACCATTATGATGAAAGGTGATAAATGGAAAACTGTACCTACTTAAATCTACTCTCCGCATTGATAATATACACGAAGGGCTTGAAGTCGGACCGTTAATGGAGGATTATTTCACCTTTAACTCAATTTGACAACAGAAAATCCGAGCGTATTATGGACTTTCATTGTATCTTGTATGTGGAGAACGTGACTAGCCTTACCAAACATACGTTCGCTTTTAACGGTTACGAAATTCGGTGCAGTTTTAGACACACAATTTGTTTAGTAGAGACACCCTATGGAATTACATCTACCAGGTATAGATAGTGCACGAACTTGGTTTTCTTTAATTTTGTGGATATTTAGTCAACAAACTTGCCACCACACCTTAACAGTCTACTTTACATGTACACTCTACATTCTAGCAGACCAGACAATTCAAATTAATCCAAGTGAGGTGGATATACTGGTATTTCTTTCATTATGCTTCCTATATTATTCTGCACTATACAAGTACAATAAGCTAATTTCATTTCTGCATTGAACTTTGAACGACTACATAGAGACACGCCGATGCCAACTATCTGTTTATTGAATGCTTTGGGTTTGTTTTGCTTGAAGGGTTTTCTTTACCCGCCTAATTTCTGCATACACTACATAGTTCACGTCATTGTGTTACGTTACAAAGTCAGTTGTGTTACATGTCAGATAGTAAAACCACTGACCGGTAACATCACTGACTCTCATCAATATGATGATAGCTGCGTTGGTATCTATTAACTCAGGCGATGTTAAACTCATACTGTTGTGCTTCCGTAAGAAATTCAGAAAGCAAATTGCTGTAAAAGCAGACATATTGCATGACGCTAAAGGTGAAATGAAAAGGTTTTTAAATTCTCCGTCTTACATTTAATATAGGTTGAATTATGATAGAAATATCAGTATATCTACTTCACTTGGATTAATTTGATTTATCTGGTTTGCTAGAAACTTTCTGAAAGTTGGTACCCTTAGCCCAGCTGAATTCAGATTTGCAAAAAGTCATCGCTTATCTTTCACTGATTGTGACGTCACGTCGCACCAGCAACCCGGAGACTGAACGTTGCCCCCAAGTGGGTGAGCAGCAGGAGTTTTGTACCATGTCTGTTTTCACGAGGGGAAGATTAATTTCTTCTACATGATGACTGTACATGGATAGTCATACATGTCCAGCTAATCATACAGTATTTAGTTATATCGTCGCTATATGGCCGAAATAGCGCTGAACGCGACGTTAATTCCTAACTCACTCACTCACTACAAGTATTGACGTCCGGTCAGGTAGTCTGATATGACGTGACAAACCAGCGTCAAATAAGGGCAGAATAAAGCGATGCGGATTTCATTTCTAAAATCGACCGGGCTTGAGGTACCAACTTTGAAGCACTTTTCAATAGCTACTAGGAGACAAAATACTTCAAATAAATCCAAACAAAGTAGATAGGCTGATATTTCCATAATTAACATGAAAAATGTAAAAAGGACGAGAGATCCTGAAGGATCTTGGCGCCCACCATTGTCCGATAATTGTAAGCTAATGACAAGAGGATCTTTTTGTCCATTGTTACTAAGACGATCGAGTTGTAATTTTGTTTACAGAATTTCGAATCTGATCGAAAAAGGGACAGTGGAAAACACCAAGATATAATCTTTCTACAAGAGAAATGAGCAAAGTTAGTCTGAAAGTGGATGTACATGTACGGAGGATCCTTCGTCTTCGTTTTGTAGTATTTTTTTTTTTTTTTTTTTTTGCACGTGTCATCATTGGGTACTGGAAGCGAATAAAAATCTCTTTGACACTTTGGCATACTTAAGATTTTATAATTAGGAACGAATGCTAATTCTGTTCTGTTTACTGGACTAGTTTGAGATATCTCTTTTAAGATACCATGCTCGAAAATAATACCATGGTACAATACTTATGGTGAAGGGATCCGGTCCGCGCAGTAATGTTGAAACTTCAAATTTGAAAGTGTCTGAATCCTGATTATTTCCCTTTGATCGAAACATGCAGTAGTTTACAGTTGTCGAGTTGTGACATTGTGTCACAAGAGTGACGTCCCTTCATGTAGCTGACCCGCCGGCAGACGAAAGGGTGGGGCAGTTCACTTGCAACTGCATGGACTAAAGAAAACTGATTTAAAATTTGAAGAAATACATTTCAATTCCGAATTATTTGAACTCCTTGATTATGGAAGTTGAAGATATGGATATTCTCTATAGTCAATATATAGAATATGCCCCACCGTTTGATCCGCCGACTCTTGTGAACGTCACAACTCGGGAATATCGTATTAATTGGATTTTCGAATCGGACCAAAAAAGATATCTTGCACAACTAGGCCCTATGTGGGGCATGTGTACCAAATTTGAGGAAGATCCATGCAGTACTTCTTGAGAAATCACGATAACAAAATTTCATTGGGAAATCCAAGATGGGCACCTGGTGGCCATATTGGATTTTCGAATCGGACCAGAAAAGGTATCTTGCACAACTAGGCGACAAGGGGAACCTGTGTACCAAATTTGATAAAGATCCATGCAGTAGTTCCTGAGAAATTGCAATAACAAAATTTCATGGGGAAATCCAAGATGGCCGCCGCCTGATGGACATATTGGATTTTAGAATCGGACCAGAAAAGGTACCTTGCAAACCTAGACCCTAAGGAGAATCTGTGTACCAAATTTGAGAAAGATCCATGCAGTAGTTCCTGAGATATCGCGATAACAAGTTTTCATGGGAAAATCCAAGATGGCCACCTTGTGGCCATATTGGATTTTCGATTCGGACCGAAAAAGGTATCTTGCAAAACCAGACCCTAAGGAGAATCTGTGTACCAAATTTGAGAAAGATCCATGCAGTACTGAGAAATGACGATAACTAAGTTTCATGGGGAAATACAAGATGGCTGCCTGGTGGCCATATTGGATTTTCGAATCGGACCAGAAAAGGTATCTTGCTCAACTAGACCCCATGTGGGACCTGTGTACCAAATTTGAGAAAGATCCATGCAGTAGTTCCTGAGAAAACGTGATAACAAGGTTTCATGGGGAAATCCAAGATGGCTGCCTGGTGGCCATATCGGATTTTCGAATCGGACCAGAAAAGGTATCTTGCTCAACTAGACTCCATGTGGGACCTGTGTACCAAATTTGAGATGAGATCGCGATAACAAGATTTCATGGGCAAATCCAAGTTCCTGAGAAAACGCGATAACAAGATTTCATGGGCAAATCCAAGATGGCTGCCTGGTGGCCATATTGGATTTTCGAATCGGACCAGAAAAGGTTTCTTGCACAACTAGACCCCAAGGGGAACCTGTGTACCAAATTTGAAAAAAATCCATGCCGTAGTTCCTGAGAAATCGCGGTAACAAGGTTTCATGGGGAAATCCAAGATGGCTGCCTGGTGGCCATATTGGATTTTCGAATTGGACCAGAAAAGGTTTCTTGCACAACTAGACCCCAAGGGGAACCTGTGTACCAAATTTGAAAAAGATCCATGCAGTAGTTCCTGAGAAATCGCGGTAACAAGAATTGTTTACGGACGGACTGACGGACGACGGACTGACTGACGGACGACGGACTGACGACGGACGGACGACGGACCACGGCCGAAAAGTGATTTGAACAGCCCACCATCTGGTGATGGTGGGCTAAAAATACGAAAACTTTTGCATTTCACCTTCAAGGATGTCTGCTGGTGGTAAATAAAAGTAATAAACTTTTTGAATAATGTGTGTGGTTGCATTCATAATTGCGTAATATGAGAAAAAAAACAAAGAAAAAATATAGGTTGGTGTGCATTTTTTAGCTGTAGGCAACGTTAAGTGGACTGACCCATGCTCAATTTGATAACTCAGAAATCATATTGAATAGCCCTAGTTTTGAAGCATATTCATGAAAAATTCATATAAATAGTATTTAACATTTTCTTATATTCTAATTGTTTTGCAGATAATCACATTGTCTATCAAAATTTATCAAATTGGATGGATGTTGGTGTGCAAGATTCTCGTCTAAAAGGCTTGTAAAGGAAATCCCTATCTCTTAATATAAGAAAAGGGGGATAACCCAATAGGAAAAACAGGAAAAATGGCTTCCAAAGTCAAAATCCACCAGCGGACATCATTAACATAATTTACCTATTGAAGTATGAGTTGTGGAACTTGAACACAATCGATAAGTGGTTATATCACATCGTCCAGTGGATCTGTTGAATGCCGTGTTCCTCCCACATGGAACCAAGAAAGCGATCCCGAAGTAACAAATATAATAGCTGGTACAGTCATTTGGGTATGGATGAACTTCGCCTGACTTCGTACACGACACGTCTACACATAAAAAGTATATATAATGCAGAATTAATTGTGATTCTAACTATCAATATTAAACAGAAAATTTCGTACTGATGCTGTGGGATAGAATCGATATAGATTGGTATAGTTAAGATAATATCATGATTTTTGTTCTGTACCTAACTGTAATCGCTTCGTACTGAAGTCGGAAGTGCACTTGGGGAACGGGGTGGGGTGGAGGTTAACTGCTTAGTTTTGTGAGGTATATTGGCCTATCAATTTAGGGTATGAGGAAAGTATACTTTCCTCCTACATTATATCAAATTACCCAGTAGAACCAGAAATTTAGGGTGTGTGTAGGCAGGATGATATACGGTATGTGTAGGTAGGATGATATGGTTTAAACATATATTCCAGTACCCTCGGCATACTCTCGCCCCACCCTATCCCGCGCCACACCTATGCGACCCGCTGTGTCGACCCATTCTTCTGTAGGGTGCAAACCTGACCCATGGAATCTCAGGTAGAAAACCCCAGGTCTCTCGTCCCACCCTATTCCGCGCCACACCTATGCGACCCGCTGTGAGTGAGTAAAGCGGAGTAGGAGGAGTAGGACACGCTACGGATTATACAGGGATAGGGATAGGGATTTAACTGTTCATCAAGGGAGCGAAATGATTGGGGAACAAGTTCTAGCAATTTAGGAAATCCTTTTCCCTGAACGATGACATATTGGACCCATGGCAGCAGATAGTTACTGTACTTCATATCCACTTCATAACTCATATCCATGGTTTACCGGGACGGAAGAGTGTGTACTCCACATACCTGGTGCAACAGTGGTAACTTTGGGACTGCAGCCTTCTGGTGTACACCTATACAACCTGGGATCGAACCCTTCACCTTCAGTACAACTGTAGCTGTACCTGTTCTCGAATATACATAAGCTGTATTTCTTACAATCTTCTGGATCGGAGTGGAATCCGTTTGGAGAACATTTGGACGCTGGAAATATAAGAACGTAACAGATTATTTTTGTCGAAACATGTAGTGGCGTTAGGGACCATACCAAGATATGTTTATTGCCATCTCCCCACGCCATTATATTTCAATGATGGACACAAAACAGTTAGGAAGAGTTCTTGCGAATAATAATAATAATAATAATTGGAGATGCGAGCAGCATCGAGCCGGGAACCAGGTCTACACAGGGCCTTGTATCCAGGCCTATGCCGGAATGTGACCGACAAACCGTTCAGCTAATCGACAGTATTTTGCATACAGTGCAACAGACCATAGCCTTCCCAATATATCTCAGCAGCCTAGTAATCTGTACCTATCAAGATTCAAGAGAACAAACGCTTGCAATATGGATAAAGTTTATCACAAAATCCGTGTGTTCATATTCCAACAATTTTGATTGGTCGATGGTGGCCATCTTTTTTAACGGATGAAGTTTTTACCTCTAAGAATGAGTGAACGCAATCCATTGATCATGTGTACCAAGTTTCACAACGATCGGAGCAGCGGTTTCAGAAGAGAAGATCGTTGAAGGTTTGGCGCTAAATCCAATATGGCCGCCAAACCATTCAGCCAATCGAAAATATTTCCTTTCAGTGCAACAGACCATGGCCTTCCCGATATATCGCAGTGACCTAGAAATCCGTATCTATCAGGGTTCAAGAGAATAAGCCGTTGCAAAATTGGCAAAGTTTTTCACATAATTCAAGATGGCGGCCAAACCACGTGACCTAGGAGCAAATTTTTTGCATATTCGTATCGCTATGTCCTATAACATATATTTCATAACTTTTCCGGTCAGAATCCGTTACTTAAAAATCCGACCATTTTGATTGGTCGATGGCGGCCATCTTTTTTAACGGATGAACTTTATAAGCCATAATATGGGAGAACTCTGTCCATTGATCATGTGTACCAAGTTTCTTAGCGATCGGTTCAGCGGTTTCAGAGGAGAAGATCGTTGAAGGTTTTAAGCCTAATCCAAGATGGCCGCCAAGGCATCTGACAAATCAGAATCAACTTAGTACATGCATTAGATCTCATCCCCCAGAACATATCCTGTAAGTTTGGTCCTAATCCACCGCATCGTTCTTGAGATATCTGTGGCGCAAAATCATGTGGAATAATAAGAATAATCCGAACGATTTCAATAGGGGACCTAGGCCCTCCGGACCTGGTCCCCTAATAATAGCTTTATTTAAAAGAGGATGGTGTTTCTCACCAATGAATGGTGATTTTCAAATGATCTTCTAGTGAATTAAAACATTAGAAAAAATGATTATGGATATATACAGAAGAAAGGCATAACAATATATAATGTGTAAATAGGTATATCTAAAGCGTTACATTGGCCAGGGCATTAAAACTGTACAAACATTGATTATGGATATTTACAGATGAAAGAAATAAAAACATATAATGCGTAAATAGGTATAACTAGACACATAGGACAGGCCATTTAATGAGCTACACTGACCTGCCTGTTGGAATTTACGTGTCCAGATAGAAAGGAATGGTATATATATGTGATGATAAATTTTTCCTGTATTTTAGTCTGAATGTATGTTTTGTTTTTGAATTTCTTATTTCAGTATTTAATCCATTCCAAAGTTTACTTGCCGAATATTCGAATGTCCGTTTTCCTTTTTCACTATTAGATTTGTGAAGATACAAATCCTTTCTACTGGCACTTCTTGTGGTTCTAGCATGAACACATTGTACTGGGGTTGCCAGTTCCTGATTGTATTCAGGAGTGTATCCATTTAATATGTCCCAAATATAACAGCACTTGGCAAACTTCATTTGCTCATCAAATGGAATCCAATTCAAGCGTTCGAATAATTCAACTGAACTTATGTCGGTGGAGCATTTAATATCTAATACTGTCATCCCAAAACGTTTCATCAACTTATGGATTCGGATTTGTTGATATTTGGCACAATCACCCCAAACTATTTTACAGTAATCTATGAGTGGCTGCACCAGACTACTAATATGCTACACGTGCTGTTACAGGTAGTAAAAAATAAATTTTATTCATTAGAAATAATTTACTTTTCAGCTCTTTACAAAGTTGATTAAAGTGATTATTCCAGTTTAAATTGCTATCAAAATGAACCCCAAGCAGTTTGTCAGATTCGACCTGAGTCACTGGGACAGTGTCAATTTTGATAACGAAAAATTATGCATTCATGCATGCATTCAGTTTTTTGACAGATCAATACCATTTTGTTCTCCCGGACCCAGTTTGATACAGATATCACTGCTGAATTTAACTTTTTACATAAACCAGCGACATCTTTATCCGACACAGTGTGGAGTCATCAGCGTATATTTTCAATTCGCTATGGCTTATCTCGAGGACCGTTCATATGAATAACGAAAAGAAAGGATCCCAGAATAGAACCTTGAGGCACTCCAACTTCTATCCTCTTTTGGTTGGATATGATTCCTTCATAAGAAACACACTGACTCCTACGATGCAGGTATGATTTGAACCAGCTAAGGCTCATACCATGTACTCCATAGATTTTCAGTTTCTGGAGGACGACTTCATGGGCAAGATCGAAGGCTTCCTTTAAATCAATAAATATAGCCCCACAGAAATTATCTTTATCAATGTTTTCAATCACTGATTGAGTTGATTGGTATTTCCTAAAGCCTGACTGCTTTTCGAGAAGGAGTTGCTCTGAGATCAAATATTGATACAAATTATCATAAACGTGTCTTTCGATGATTTTAGACAATACAGGGAGTACTGAGCTTGGCCTGCAATTTCCTAAATCTCCAGAGTCCCCTGATTTGAAAAGTGGCAATTATTACAAGCGTCTAGTCCGTCATTCATAATCCAGCCGTCGTCCATTAGAGAATATCCGCGTCCATAATCCAAAGACCTATTCCATATTCCATATAACAGTATTAGCACCAAATTCAAAAAGACAATCATCGTATACATAAAAATAGGCTTGTTTCATGCAAGAGAGAAGCGGTCAACAGTTAAATAGGACAGACTAAAATACAGGAAAAAGTTATCATCACATATATATACCATTCCTTTCTATCTGGACACGTATACATATCTCGCTTAGTAGCATTTGCTAGATCCCGTGTTAAATGTGATGATTTTAATCAACGTCACAAAACATTGTTGCAGAAACTTATAAAACAGGGCTATTCCACCAAGCGACTCCACTCAAAGTTTCTCAAATTTGGCGATACATATCGCATGCTGATAGCAAAATACGAACGTAGCGTGCAAGATCTATGGCGCTACGTTTCGTAACTTGTGTCTAATTCCGCTTAACCCGGGGCTAGGGGCCGTATGAACCCATGTACTTCAAGATCCTCATGGTACTCATATGAACAGTCACAATCAAAAGCGTGACTGAGATACATCATTCTTTAGATGACGACTTTACAACGAATATTATGGATTAAGAATACTGATCAGCGATACGGATTTGATATTTTGGAACATCATGATGTCTTGCCGGCATCATTGAAAACTGTTGACCGCTTCTCTCTTGCAGGAAACAAGCCTATGTTTATGTATACTTTTGTCTTTTTGAATTTGGTGCTAATACTGTTATATGGAAATGGAATAGGTCTTTGGATTATGGACGCGGATATTCTCTAATGGACGACGGCTGGATTATGAATGACGGACTAGACGCTTGTAATTCAATGATGCCGGCAAGACATCATGATGTTCCACAAATTTCAAATCCGTATCGCTGATCAGTATTCTTAATCCATAATATTCGTTGTAAAGTCGTCATCTAAAGAATGATGTATCTCAGTCACGCTTTGATTTTGTGACTGTTCATATGAGTACCATGAGAATCTTGAAGTACATGGGTCCATACGGCCCCTAGCCCCGGGTTAAGCGGAATTAGACACAAGTTACGAAACGTAGCGCCATACTCTTGGGGTTTTTCTTGATGAATTTAGAAACTGACCACTCCTAAAACTAAGGTTACAAATAGCTGCAATGTGTGATGAAATGATGTCCACTGCTTCTCTTAATAATGTTATACTAATACCTTCAATGCCTCTTGCTTTTGACGATGACATTGTAAGAATTTGACTTCTAACAAAATTATGTTCATGTACAACACAGATGGAGTAGCGATCCGACATTGAATTCTTAGGAACAGAAATTTTCGAAACATTAGCCATGTCAGTGGTATAAATATGATCCAATCTTGCCCTCGACTATTCCACCTCTTGGAATCCGTATGAAACCACACCTTGTAGCAGCTGGTATTAAAGTTAGTCAAATTTTACCTAACGAGCTCTTGCCAACTCCACCATGGTAGTTAGCCACGCCAGAAGTAGATATTTCACTGACTAAATATAAAAAGGCAGACACGAGCCAGCTCGTGTATACACACGAATTTGGTCTACTGAGAGAGAAATACAGATCACATCAGGCTATTTATACAGATGGTTCTAAAGATGGTGAGTGAGTAGCATGTGCTAGTATCTTTAGTTCCAAAACTAAAACGTATCATCTGCCAGGTAAAAGTTCCATATTTACTGCAGAAGCAAAAGCTCTATTATCAGCTTTAGAAGGTATTGGATCCACTAGAAGGAAAAAATATGTCATATTCTCAGATTCACTATCATGCCTTAAAGCAATTAAAAGTGGAAATTCAACTCATCCCACCATCTTGAAAATTCTACAATTATATGACACCAGATTTTATCAACAGAGAGATATTGTGTTTTGTTGGGTGCCTAGTCACGTTGACATCAAAGGCAATACTGAAGCTGATAGATTTGCTAAGGCAGCTCTAGATAAAGAAGTTGATCCCGTTGGAATCCCAATACAGCGATTTCAGACCATCGATCTGCGCTTATGTTAGAAAGCTGTTTCAATCTTTATGGGATACTGTGGATAATAACAAACTTCACGAGTTCAAAAAAACGGTTGGTTATACCCATCTGAACAGTCATAAACGTTTCGACCAGGCCATCATTAGACGATGTAGGATCGGTCACACACGATTAACTCATGAATATTTACTAAAACAGGAGCCGATCCCAAGGTGTATACCTTGCCATGAAGATCTCACGGTGAAACATATTCTCATAGACTGCATAGATTTTAAGGTTGTAAGAGATACTTTTTATCGAGCAGCTACGCTGGAAGATCTTTTTAGCAGAGTGAAAGAGGATTGTATTTCAAATTATTTGAGAGAGATTGGTTTGTTGTACAAATTTTAATGTTTGTATCTGTTTTAACGCATTAGTTTACCGAGTCTTTGAATTGATTACTTAGAATTTTGTTTGATGGTCGCTATATAGCTGAAATATTGCTGAATGCGACGTTAAACCTTAATTCTCTCTCTCTCTCTCTCCAATCTCGCCTTAGGTTTCGGTTTCGTGATTTCATCTCTGATAACGAATCAGTCACAAAATGATTACTATCTCTCTTTGGATCAATATTCACATCACCTAATAAGTACATGGTCTTCCCTTCATTGTAGGCTCTTTCTACATTTAATATCAGATTTTGATCTCTCTCAGCCCTGATGTCAGGTGGACGATAGACATATCCTGCAAGAAAGGGGGGAGATTTCGGAGGTAATAGTTCGAGCCATACAAGTTCAACGTTGCTGTTTTCAGGTTCCAAATCAGTTCTTCTGCGGTAGGGGAGTGTGTCATTCACATAAATAAGAATGCCCCCACTTCCGCGTCCTTCTCGATCTTTCCGTACTGGAGGCTGATGATATCCCGGAATCGTTAACCATTCAGTAGACCAGTCAGACGTTAAATACGTCTCCGAGAGTCTCATTACATCTATCGATCTGGGTACTGTTGAAAATAAAATTTTGATCTGGTCGACTTTGTTGGTGATATTTTCAACATTCCAACTGGCCATGCTTATTCCTTCCGATTTCATTTTGAAATACTCATGTGGCTCTGACAACGAGCATGTGTTTTCACAATGCGGGGTATGCGTGTCTTGTTGTATTGGTTCAATAGATTCAGGCCCCGGAAGTTGATTTATTAAATATTCGCTACATGTGAAGTTACACTTGGGATTTATCTCGTATAACTCATAAATAGCCCCACTGATACACTCTCCCACAGTACATGGCCATGTTATCGAAAATATATTTTCGGAGACATTTTGCTTGTTGCTATTGTGGCTATTCAAAAACCATACTCATTGGGTTACCTGACGATACACTGATGACACATTTTGTGGATACAAGCATCTACATGTAGGTAGGAACAACTTAATGTAGCAGTTAACAGGGACACGACGTTAAACCATAAATTCTCTCTCTCTCAGTTAACGAAGATTCCTTGGTAGGTCTGCCTTGTGATAATTACTTTTGCTCATTTTGAATGTGCAGATCTTGGTTAAATTTACAGTTAAGATAATTCTATTTAGTAATTATTGATATATGAAAACCAGTATGTACCTCTTTTCATCGTCCGGTCGACGTGGTCAAGTCCTATGGCATGGTGCCGAAGGGTTAAAACGTACAGGTACATGGCCATTGCTGCCATTTCCAAAGGCTTCATGGTGAATATTCCGATAGAAAGAGATATCAAGTTCAAGTAAACTACTTGTCAGCACTAGAACTAAACTACCTTCACAAGTTGCAAGTTTAGGCAACCGCATATGAGACGGCCCGTTTCAAATGAAGCCAATTAAAAGCCTGTTTTCTGAAACTGTGTCAAGATTTACCCTCGACTTATCGGGAATACTAGTGTCACGCAACAAAAATGACGAGGACAGGGATGGGATGTAGAGAACCGAATATACTAGATCAAAAGGAACTGCGGGATTTTGATGTAATGTGCCACTATTGCAACATTCCCCGGATATAGAGTAAATATATACATACCCTGCAGGGTGTTCACTGGAACACCATTATGATGAAAGGTGATAAATAGAAAACTGTACCTACTTAAATCTACTATCTGCATTGACAATATACACGAAGGGCTTGAAGTCGGACCGTTAATGGAGGATTACTTCACCTATAACTCAATTCGACAACAGAAAATCCGAGCGTATTATGGACTTTTGTTGTAACTTGTATGTGGAGAACGTGACCAGTCTTAGCAAACATACGTTCGCTGTTAACAGGTTACAAAATTCGGTGCAGTTCAGACGCACAATTTGTGAAGTACAGACAACCTATGGGGTTACATATATACCAGGTAAACATAGTGCACGAACTTGGGTTTCTTTGATTTTGGGGATATTTAGTTTACAAACTTGTCACCACACCTTAACAGTCTACTTTACATGTACACTCTACATTCTAGCAGACCAGACAATTCAAATTAATCCAAGTGAAGTGGATATACTGGTATTTCTATCATTATTCTTCCTATATTATTCTGCACTATACAAGTGCAATAAGCTAATTTAATTTCTGCATTGAACTTTGAACGATTACATAGAGACACGCCGATGCCAACTATCTGTTTATTGAATGCATTGGTTTGTTTTGTTTGAAGGGTTTTCTTTACCCGCCTAATTTCTGCATACACAACATAGTTCATGTCAGTGTGTTAAATTACAAAGTCAGTCGTGTTACATGTCAGATAGTGAAACCACTGACCGGTAACATCACTGACTCTCATCAATATGATGATAGCTGCGCTCGTATCTATTAACTCAGGCGATGTTAAACTCATACTGTTGTAATTCCTTAAGAAATTCAGAAAGGAAATTGCTGTAAAAGTAGACATATTGCATGACGTTGAAGGTGAAATGAAAAGGTTTTCAAATTCTCCGTTTTACATTTAATGTAGTTTGAATAATGATAGAAATACCAGTATATCTATTTCACTTGGATTAATTTGACTTATCTGATCTGCTAGAATCTCTCTAAAAGTTGGTACCCCTAGCTCAGCTGAATTCAGATTTGCAAAACGTCATCGCTTCTCTTTCATTGATTGTCAGATCAGCAGCCCGGAGACTGAAAGTTACAAGTATTGACGTCCGGCCAGGTAGTCTGATGTGACGTCACAAACCAGCGTCAAATAAGGCCAGATTTGCGAGATGCGGATTTCATTTCTAAAATCGGCCGGGCTTGAGATAACAACTTTGAAGCACTTTTCAAAAGCTACCAGGAGACAAAATACTGCAAATAAAACCAAACAAAGTAGATATGCCGATATTTCCGTCATTAACTATAGCCCATGAATATAAAAAAGAAAATACGAAAGCCTTTGCATTTCACCTTTTAACATAATTTACCTATTGAAGTATAAGTCAGAAATCATGAGGTTTTGACAACGGGAAAAAAAAATTAGCCCAATGGACTGCAGTACCCCTTAGCCAACATTTATTGTCTACACTCAGCAATCAGGCATTGCATAAGATGTATTTTTAGGACTTTGACATCATCTTGTAGGTTAACAAAGATGTGATCTAGTAGAGTTGTCTCATTTTAGAAATACGTAGCCTTTTATGCCAGGTCAGCGTTTGCTAAGGCCTTAATTGATGAAATAAATGGAGGTTTTGGTAGATAGAGCAATTTCTAAGCTCTAAGTATACGCTTCTTGCTCACAATCAAAGGAAATATAGAACAAGGTTGGTCATCTTCAACAATTTTCCGGTCTATTCTCACTTAATTACATATGGGACATGAACAGACTTCACATATTGGACTTGACCTTTAGAAGAAAGGTCAGTGATATTCGATAGAATTCATTAGACAATGTTTAGCTACTGAATGTTGGGTCTGATGCTTATATGGTACCATCATGTAGGTATTGTCTCGTAGTATATGTGTACCAACATTGGCGGCTCTAAACCGCATGCAATACTGCCAAAAAACGCTATCTGTGACAGCCAAACAGACAGACAGACATACAGACAGATATACAGACGGACATTTCAGGCCGGCTCTTTTAATAGTATAGATGACAAACATACTCCAAATGAGTATTCTTTCATCTGTCTCTTGATCCAAATACATTCAAGGTCTTGCATATGTCGATGATTTCGGTATCTTCTTGTAGGAACACTAGACCATGAAAAAACATAATGATGTCATCATTGAACTGCTGACCTCTTCTCTTGTTGTTCTTTTAAAAATTCATTTCATGTATGTGTGAAATTGATGCTAACTGTCGCATAAAAAGGATATTTCAATATTGACGCGGAAATTCTTTTCTGGAGGACGGCTGAATACTGAATGTCGGGTCTGACGCCTAAAACTGTATGAACCCCGACCGAACTGTTTCGTTTTTCTTCTGAATATTTATCGATTTTTGTTCCGGTTTCATATAACTTTTCATGAAATGTCATGAATCGAATTTGAATTTACCCTTGATCCTCTGCTCGGGGTGTTACGCAAATAGGTTAAACTGACCCCAACATAATAAACTACAATGTCATAAAGTGTCAGCTCATGGTTTAATAAGTGTTTGTCGTTCCGGAGATAGGGTAGAAAGATTGATAAGTAGGATTAACTTTTACCAATCTATCACCACAGCTCCCGAGTTAGCGTATCTAATTTCCCTGAAGCCAATGCTACGGGGCGTGTGGATACTTCATAGTCTCCACATGAACCTCAGCAATAAAAGTGCGGCTGAGATACTAAGGCTACGTTCGAGAATCCACCGCATTCCTGGGACTGAATGTGAGATGTCGAAGGATAATTTCCTGTAGAGTCTTACACTGTTAGAAGGATTGGGTCGAATCGACCCAAAAAATACTAGTCGAATTCGACCCAAAGATATTGGGTACAGACATGACGGACCCAAAGTTATTGGGTCAATTTTTGGGGGTCGATTTGACCCAAAATCATTGGGTCGGAATTTTTTGGGTCATTCCGACCCAATGAATTTGGGCCGTAATGACCTAAAATTATTGGGTCGATTTGACCCATATTCACTGGACGGCATTTTTTGGGTCATAATCGACATGGATATTTTGGGTCGCCCTTCGCTGAATTCAAGCAAAAAATTGGCGTTTCAAGGAGGGCAAAATGTGATGCACGGCCTGGAGATGTATGGCTCTGCATTTAATGAGCGAATTGATTCAACGCTGATAGACTATCCACCATACTACTTTGTACTAGGGTCGAATCACAAGACTGCTAAATGACAAGAAAAAGACTTCAAATTTTAATACACATGTGAAAATATATTTTCAATAAGTAAAGCACTGATTCATCTTAATTTAAGGATACCTCATGGATGTCATCACATTTTCACATGTAATATACATGTTTACATATAAAATAGCTCAAAGATGCATATAACAAAATCACAGACTTCACCAAAGAGGCCATAAAGGTACATCTATAAAATTATATCCACTAATTCATGGTGTGAGAAAACGTGTAAAACAGTGATGGCTTTCAGTGTGTCCAGAACTCTCCAGTTCATCACAAAGATATAAAAAACAAATTACGGCACAAATCTAACAGTGAGGGTTCAGTCTGTCCACAACTTGCCAGTTAGGGGGGTGACATATGTTCAGCTACCTTTTTTCATAGAATCACAGGTGATCGGATTACTAAATAGGCGATACAGTTGGTGGCCAATATCATATACCAAAATGTTCTCCAAGTATCACACTTCTTCACAGCAAGCACAATTCGAATGAAGAATCACAGTTCATGTACGGTACTTGTAAAATCACAATTGGAATGTGTTGTTGCACAAATGGAGTATAATCACAGTGTTCCAGAAATTAAAAAAAAAAACTCTTTCTCAATGACTTTATGCGAAGTAAAAATATCACTGGGTTGATACACAAATCCAGAAACGAAAAAGACCATTGCTCATGCAATTTCATATGTAGTACAACTACAAATCACAGTGGGGAAAGCTCCATCCATATTCACTTGAATTGCAAAGCAGCATGTGACCCTTATTCTCAACTGTCAATGTCCAACTTCCTCAAATATTCTCCGACACGGATTTGAGGTAGCCTCATAGGTAATCCCAGACAACTCAGTTGGAACTGGGACGAATATTAAAGGGATATGAATCATACCCCAACATCAACGGCGCCGCCGCGAGCTCACGCTGAATGTGTGTCTCGCGCATGAGCCTGGCGAGATTCTGCGAGACAATATATACCGCCATTGTTTTAAACTTCTTTGCGTCGCCTAGTTTTCGTCACGAATTCATTCCAGATTTTACCACATTTATAAACGTTCATCTGCAGCAATTGGCATCAGATTATTTGATCGAGAAAGGTACTATTTTGAGAGAAGAAATTTTTGAGGGAAGATGCATATTTTCATGACAACTTTCGACCGCTCTGCGCTGCCGATAACAGCGGACGGAGCGGGAAGGAAAAACTCATTTTTTTCCATCTTTGTGATCAAACTTCTCATTTATCTCAATCTTTGAAGTATATCTGTGCTAGTTTTTACAAAATATGCAAGCATGTCATTGACACTACGCAAAATGTTTTAATTTTCCATTTTCGTTTTTGTAAATAATTGCTCGTGAAAATCGTAAAAATGCCAAATATCTAGAATTCTGAACAAATCTCACAATTCTTGTACGTTTTTGTGATTGAACTAGTCTTTTGGGTCATTTATTTTTTTAGATTTTTTTTCTCCGTGCGCTAGTTTTGTTTCTTGTTTGCATGATGTTTTCCTTTTGCCACTCGTTAAGCTGTAAAGGAATTTCTTTTTGGTCACAAATCTTGGCCTAAATTGAGTTCACTGGCCTTCGCGTTAATGGAGCCTAGTTGACAAACACGTGTATTCGCCCAGCATTGTCCAGCGAAACAGGGCGGGACTCGCCGCGAAGCACACGTGACGGTCTTTTGAGCAAAAAAGCCAATCAGTGACGAGGCGTACTAATTAACCAATCACTAATCACTCATTAACATATCAATTAGCGAGACACAGTCCAGTTCAAAGAGAGGAGCCGCGTTTCATATCCCTCTATACTCGTCCCAGGTTGGAATAACTCCAAGACTGCTGACACATGTGTGGAGTACTGGACATTCAGCACAAATTAGTATGCCAGTAGGACATACAGGGCTTTGGAGATGCTCGAACAGGCAATCACTGGCACTTAGTCGACATAGACCAGGATCTTGGAGATGTCGCTGGCCGTCCCAAATGCCATGATGAACGGATGGTGCCAATCAGCCATGGCATCTTGAATCTCCTCTGTGGTGGTGTTTGTTCCGCAACCGTCCACTAGATATCGGTGGGTTAGGGTTAGGGTTGGAATGTACACCAGGCCTGTCAAAGCTCCGATCAGGTTCACGTCTAAAACATATGAATACTCAAAATATAGCCTTTGTAAAACAAGTAGCGGTACATTTTTTTTTATTTTTACGGCAATATTATAACGCTTCAAAACACATTGACAGTGACACGCTACAAGTACATGTAACATGTTCACCCAAGGATATGTACAAAATAACTAGCCAGGCCTTCATCTACATGTACTACAGAATTGTGGAGACTGAAATGTTGTGTTAACAGAGAGTGTGTACAAGAACACACTAGAAAATTGATATTAATGAGAACCCGAGGGTTCAAGTCCCCCGACGTTGGAGGAGGGAGGGAGGGAATTTGGCTTAATGTCACACTCAAGTTTGTTTCACTCATATGGTGACAGTCAGTTTGGTTGGCGGAAGAAGCCGGAGAGAACTACCGCCTTCAGCAAGTAACTGACAAACTTTCACACATGGACCAGCTGGGCTTGAACCTGTGCCGGTTCAGCGGTGCGAGGCTAGCAGTCACCAGCGAAGCACCTTAGATCTTGCGGCAAAGTACCCACACACAAAATTTAAAAAGAATCTGTTCAGTTTTTCGAAAGTTATTGTCTGGAAACAAAATTGGCCCCCAGGTGGCGCCACCTATATGCGGATCAGCGTGATCTTGGGGCAAGGTACCCACATACCAAATTTGAAAAGAATCCGTTTAGTTTTCCAGAAGTTATTGTCCGGTTTCCGGACACGGACGGACGGACGGACCCCAATACTATAGCCCCCCTTTAGCCCTACGGGCGTCAGGGGACAACCATACTGTTAGTGATACAATAAAATTGATTAGTTAACCTACCCATGTTGAAATTGAGATCGGTGTTCAAATATGGAATCGTGGCCACCAGTTTGACCAAGGGATGGCTTCTTGGATAGGAAGTTGCCTTTGTACATGTTTCGTCTATAAGCTGACCAAGAACGGACTCTAGTTTGGAGCTGAATGTCATGTAGCCAGCCACCTCTGGGTTACGAGTGAAAATTCATTCAGCATCTGAAATGAGAAAATATCATGTTAAGTAAAGCCTTACACCAAAATACAGGCTATTCAATGTGGTGTGGTGATTGTGATCAAATATAAATATGCTAAAAACAACCATAATAAGCATCACTAAATCATTGGCTTTAAGGAAGTAACAATAATTGACATACACACACATGGTAAATTGAGCATGTAATCAATGTAAATAAGCCGGCCTGCCACGGTATCACAATTGGACCGTCCCATAAGAAATTAACAATAATGAACCATACAATGACAATAATATGAGGAGCTGCCCTGACATGTGTAAAATAAACAGTTTATTTTACACATGTCAGGGCAGCTGGTCATAATAAACACACAAATATAAAAATAAAGGTTTACATAACTACATGGTATGCTCTTACAACAGCAAAATTGCCTGTAGATAATAAATAAATATATATCATAATGAGATCCACAATAATTCTTATGCATAAATCACATAATCAATAAGCCGGCCTAGCTTCCGTTTGACCTTTTTGCTATTATTTAGTCTGTTGCACGGTTTTGAGCAAGTAAGAGGCAATTGACGATCCTGGGCATTATGCATGAGTCAAACGAAGTCCCCTCGGGCAAGGGTCGGGCTTAGTGGGGAATTACCTGGGGTCACAACATGTTTACGCCCCAGGGAGTGAGGCTTTCACACGTTTTCAGTCCTGTTTATGTTGGGATTCAGTTAATATTTTTTTTACCTAGGGATGGGACGTACATTGTATTTGGTTGAGGTTTAGGTGGGGATTCACTTCAATGTTTTGCCCCACAGGGGGTGGGGCATTGAAGCATTTTAACAACTCTCATTTGCTAAGTCCCCACTATTAAAACCCCGAGGTTGGGCGGGGGGGGGGTGTTGGTTTCGCTTGACTCATGCATTATAATAACTAATTTATGCCTATAAAATTACTAGATAAAAGGAGAAATGTATAAATATTATAGTAACATCCACAGATAGTATAAAACACGTAATCAGTGTATTTAAGCCGGCCTGCCACGGCCAGACACGGCCTGCCAATCGGCCTGCCACAGCCAATTCCCCCTTATCGAACCCCATACTCACCTCTGAACATGTCGGCCATAATCTTTTGTACTGGTCAGCGACACAAAATCAGTTTCATCGACTGTCCGAGTGGATAGCCCGTCCATTGCAGTAATTACAACGCGCCCCAAACTTGGAAGTAAATATTCTGCATGTACGAAACTATGACCGTTGTAGAATTTTGAAAAAACCCAGAAAACTTGACGTGAACAGAAAAGTCAAATATGGCGCCACATGATTACTTTTTACTCCTCAGCCCTTCGGGCTCAGGAGTATTGTTGTGGCCCTGGGGATGTGTCTGTCCGTCTGTCCGAGCCGTATCTCGATAACTATTTCTAGGAAGTTCATGAAACTTACAGGTTATGATCCTTTTATTTTTTACTTGTGCCTTTGAGACTTTCAGGTCTAACCGGTCGTTAATTATTTTTTTACGATTTTTTTATGTTTCTACCATTTTCCAGTCTCCTAAAAACGGATCTACAAGTATCCATACATTAGCCCTACTTTTATACTGATTTACATACTCTTACTAGCTTGTAGCCAATCAAGAGCTCCATAGTAAAGTTGTATTTCAGCCATTGGTTCAGTGTAGTGAATGACTGGTCATTGGTTTGATTTAGAAGTCTATATTCCTCTGCATATTCAGTAGTACGGTATTGCCAGACTAATTGTCGTATCCCTACGCTGTTGAGAAAAAAATAGTCCGACTTTAAAACTGTTAAAATCGACTTGTTATTTTGTCTAAAAGTTCTCAGAATGGATTTGAACGATAATAAACGCCTGTTTTATCGGAAAACGGCAACTTGTACTTTGTCTTGTAACAGAATTGTAGGAACCTGTGAGATTCTGTCAAAAACGAAAGTAGTCAAAAACGAAAGTAGTGCCCATGTGTTTGTGCTTCCTGCGAACACATCCGATGATGGAGTTGAATTTTCAGTTGTAAAATGAACTGTGATCGTCGGCCAGTACAAGCGGTGTCTCGCATAACAAGCCCTCTAAAATATACTCCATTGGAAGATAGCGAAAGGTATAGCCAACCCAATAAATCAATGCAAACATCATCGTCGTTGTTGTTGTTGCACTGACGCTAATGCATTACCAACGGAGATTCGTCAGGGGAGTTTCTATCTCACATTATGATGGGATGTGATTTTCGGCTATCGGAACCAGTTTTTCTTAGAGAAGTGAAATTCTCCACAGTATCCATATGTAATTTGTGCATTTTTATTCTGAAATTTGAAGGAAATCTGTTCAGGATCAAAGATTTTTTTTTTTTTTTTCAAAGCACAATGACTTTCAGAATGAAAATGCACAAATTACATAGAGATACTGTGGGGAATTTCACTTCTCTGAGAGGAACTGGCTCCGATATTTAGCCGGAAATCCCATCCCATCGTGATACAGCTCAGTAACTCTAGCCGGTTGTAGTTATTTCTTTCATCCCATGTAGTCTGGGAGCTAGCAGAGGTTTATCGGTCATGTCGAGTACGAAAGGTTTGACACCTGGAATGTGTAGGACTATGGGTGGGAACCCCAAAATGTGGATTCTTAAGTTTGGCACTCGTGCACAGACCCCTGGGGGCACTCTCAAAGTACCCCCAAAATTGATTTTATCGGTCATGGTTGAGTACGAGGACCAAACTCAGTTAATATGTTCTTCATGGGAGTCTGATTGCAAAAAGCCGATTCTTAAGTTTCCAGCTAATGTACTAAGCCACTTAAGAACGGCCTAATTAACGCTAATTATGACTTTTATCGGTCATGTTGAGTACGAGGATGAATTTTTGCCCAAATGTACTCTAAGACATGCTGATTACGAAATGCCAATTCTTAAGTTGCAGCTCCATGCACTAATCCACTTAAGAACGGGTCAAAGGTCAATAATTGACCTAATTACGTTTTCGGGAATGACATAATCCGCCATTTCTCTGCAACCGCTTTGGGTAGGAAATTGAAATTTGGTTTAATGTGAAGGTCTAATCATGAGGAATAAGAATCACTTGATAAATTTTTAATTTCATTGTGCCTTCATGGCTTAAAAATGCAATTAAGCTCCAAAAATGTACCCTTTTGACCCCCCTAGAGATTTTAATTTTATCGGTCATGATCGAGTACGTCCGTAAACCTTATGTTAAAATGTTCGTCTGGGAACCCTGAATAGGAAAAACTCATTCTTAAGTGTCCATGTGATGTACAAATCCACTTAAGAACGAGAAATAGGTAGAAATGCACTCCATGACCCCAGGTCCAGTTTATCGGTCATAATTGAGTACATCCACAAAACCGACGTCAAAACGATTGTCTAGCATCCCTGAATCAGAAAAAGTTATTCTTAAGTATCCATGTGAGGAAAAAATCCACTTAAGAACGAGTAATATGTCCATTTATGTCAGCCTGTTCAGGTTATCATTGACTTCCTTCATGAAATGATACGTCTTCGTAGTTACAGTAAGATAAGCAATATCATTAGTTTTCGGAGTTCATGCAATGGAGTCATCAGCCATAGATATTTTAGGACAATAGGACATTGCATGGCCTATTCTTTCTGTACCTTCTGAACTTCGAGCTCTGGTGACAGACGTGGACAGAGGACACACATATTGATTAAAAGAATAAAATTTAATCAAAATCTAATCAGAATTACCCGTAACACTGTTACAATATTACAATATTACAATTGCAATGTTGAAAATTGCAAGCCCCTGGCATACAGGCAACGGGTGCTTTGCGTCAGAATCTTAATTTTGTGTGGTCATTAGCTTGCGAATTAAATTTAAAACCTAATTGTTTTGCTGAATCATTCAGTCGGTATGGTCGCACGGCATCTATTCGTCCGGTCATGGACTTCAGCTTAGCCATTTCTGTTCATTCGTGGATCATTCAGCATTCTCTTGCTCATCAGAAACTCCTTCCTCTTCATCAGATGATGCAACCTCTAACCTTTCGTCACTCTCGTCATTCTCCAATTCATCCGAGTCAGTTTCTTCCTCCGGAACCATCGTTTCCGGTAGCTGTTGGCCTTCAACCCAGATTGGGGTGTAGGCTCCCTCAATCAGTTCCCATCCATCTTTCTCTGAAGGGTGTTGCTGAATGGTGACTTCATCGGCATGTGTCCACATTCTGGAAACGAATGCAGCTCTCTTGATATGGGTGGTGATTTCAGATTCACACGGCGGTATTCCGCTTGCATCAATGCCCTTAAGTTTGTCCAAGGGGTTCTTTCCAGTGGACTTGGGTCGGTATACCTTTTCAAAGGCCTGGAATCTGCATTTGTTGAGGGAGGTACCTCCAACCAATCATAGCGACATACCAAAAATATACTGGACTCCCAAAATGCATAAATCACCATACAAAGCTAGATTCATAGCTGGTTCTAGAAGCTGCACCACCAAGCTTCTTTCAACCCTATTGACGAGGGCCCTTCAGGAGGTAAAAGCATTTTGGGAAAGGTATTGCGCCACTATTTCTAAGAACTCTGGCGTTGAATGTATGTGGATATTGAAAAACTCAAAATGTCTTACGGAAGAACTTGATGGTCACATAACGTACAGACATGTATCCACATGGGATTTCTCGACTCTATACTACAATCCCTCATCAGGACCTTATTGACCGTCTAAGTTCATTAATAGTATCTTGTGTTCAAGAAAACTGATCGTAGATATATTAATGTCGGAAGCCATAAAGCATTCTTTAGCTCGACTACATACAAGAGATATCATTCATGGGATGTTTCTTTGTTTATAGAGTTGCTTGAATTTCTCATTAAAAATATCTATGTGAAATTTGGAAACACAATATATCAGCAGCATATAGGTATTTCAATGGGTACTAATTGTGCACCCCTGTTGGCTGACCTGTATCTGTTCTCTTATGAATATGACTATATGCTGGCGCTTTCAAAAACCGATCCACTCAAAGCCCGTTCCTTCTCATTCACCAAACGCTATATAGACGATCTTCTCGCTGTGGATAATCGCTATATAAATGACGCAGTGAAGGATATATATCCACCTTCACTGGATTTGAAGGAAACTACAGATAGCCCTACAGGCACATCATATTTAGATCTCTATCTCTATAAAAATGAAGCGGGCATTCTCTCTCGTCGACTTTATGACAAAAGAGATGATTACAATTTCGACATCGTAAACTATCCCTTTCTGGATAGTAATATTCCAGTGGGACCTGCATATGGCGTATACATATCTCGCTTAGTAGCATTTGCTAGATCCTGTGTTAAATGTGATGATTTTAATCAACGTCACAAAACATTGTTGCAGAAACTTATAAAACAGGGCTATTCCACCAAGCGCCTCCACTCAAAGTTTCTCAAATTTGGCGATACATATCGCATGCTGATAGCAAAATACGAACGTAGCGTGCAAGATCTATGGCGCTACGTTTCGTAACTTGTGTCTAATTCCGCTTAACCCGGGGCTAGGGGCCGTATGAGCCCATGTACTTCAAGATCCTCATGGTACTCATATGAACAGTCACAATCAAAGCGTGACTGAGGTACATCATTTTTAGATGACGACTCTATAACGAATATTATGGATTAAGAATACTGATCAGCGATACGGATTTGATATTTTGGAACATCATGATGTCTTGCCGGCATCATTGAAAACTGTTGACCGCTTCTCTCTTGCAGGAAACAAGCCTATGTTTATGTATACTTTTGTCTTTTGAATTTGGTGCTAATACTGTTATATGGAAATGGAATAGGTCTTTGGATTATGGACGCGGATATTCTCTAATGGACGACGGCTGGATTATGAATGACGGACTAGACGCTTGTAATTTGCCACGTAGATCGTCGCTGTGTACTTCAGCAAGATCTCCTGACTCCTTTGGCTTGGGTCTGCATCTGTTCCTATCTCTCTGAATGCCTTCTGTACCTCCTTGTCTTTTTCCAACAGCACGAATGGCCGCTTCTTTCCCTTGCGCACAAATGCTGAAGTATAATCGGACCCTGTGAAGGAATGAAATCCAGGGAAGGCTGCGCACACGTTCTGACCCAATGACTTCGCAACAGACGATATGTTGATGAATCGTCTATCTCTCTTCGATGTTGTACCAACATCCATCCACGCGGTGCCAGCAAACTTATGACAGTGATGTAGTAAAACAACGGCTATGTCTGTGTCGGATGCGCGTACTGCTATGTTGCTATTAGGGGAATCTGTAGCCAAGGCGTGTAGGCATACCTTTGTGTCTGCCTCTTCGTGGTTGTTTGTGAGAGATTCCACTCCTTCTCTGTTCACATTTCCGTCTTCGACGTAGAAATGGAAGCACGTTCCCTCTGGAACACCTAGGTATACATGGCAACTTCCTAAGATTTGGACGTAGGCAGGATCTGTCCACTCCTTTGCGAGGAATGCAGGCAATTCCCTCTTGAAGGACCTGGACTTCAAGGCATCGCTGATGTTTCTAGGCCTCCTCTGTGCGGGTCCTGTTATCATGTACGATCTACTGTCCTCAGCAGCCGCTCCTCTCCGAACTCGTTCAGCACAGAGGAGGCCTAGAAACATCAGCGATGCCTTGAAGTCCAGGTCCTTCAAGAGGGAATTGCCTGCATTCCTCGCAAAGGAGTGGACAGATCCTGCCTACGTCCAAATCTTAGGAAGTTGCCATGTATACCTAGGTGTTCCAGAGGGAACGTGCTTCCATTTCTACGTCGAAGATGGAAATGTGAACAGAGAAGGAGTGGAATCTCTCACAAACAACCACGAAGAGGCAGACACAAAGGTATGCCTACACGCCTTGGCCACAGATTCCCCTAATAGCAACATAGCAGTACGCGCATCCGACACAGACATAGCCGTTGTTTTACTACATCACTGTCATAAGTTTGCTGGTACTGTGTGGATGGATGTTGGTACAACATCGAAGAGAGATAGACGATTCATCAACATATCGTCTGTTGCGAAGTCATTGGGTCAGAACGTGTGCGCAGCCCTCCCTGGATTTCATTCCTTCACAGGGTCCGATTATACTTCAGCATTTGTGCGCAAGGGAAAGAAGCGGCCATTCGAGCTGTTGGAAAAAGACAAGGAGGTACAGAAGGCATTCAGAGACATAGGAACAGATGCAGACCCAAGCCAAAGGAGTCAGGAGATCTTGCTGAAGTACACAGCGACGATCTACGGGGCAAAGAAAGAAGGTACCTCCCTCAACAAATGCAGATTCCAGGCCTTTGAAAAGGTATACCGACCCAAGTCCACTGGAAAGAACCCCTTGGACAAACTTAAGGGCATTGATGCAAGCGGAATACCGCCGTGTGAATCTGAAATCATCACCCATATCAAGAGAGCTGCATTCGTTTCCAGAATGTGGACACATGCCGATGAAGTCACCATTCAGCAACACCCTTCAGAGAAAGATGGATGGGAACTGATTGAGGGAGCCTACATCCCAATCTGGTTTGAAGGCCAACAGCTACCGGAAACGATGGTTCCGGAGGAAGAAACTGACTCGGATGAATTGGAGAATGACGAGAGTGACGAAAGGTTAGAGGTTGCATCATCTGATGAAGAGGAAGGAGTTTCTGATGAGGAAGAGAATGCTGAATGATCCACGAATGAACAGAAATGGCTAAGCTGAAGTCCATGACCGGACGAATAGATGCCGTGCGACCATACCGACTGAATGATTCAGCAAAACAATTAGGTTTTAAATTTAATTCGCAAGCTAATGACCACACAAAATTAAGATTCTGACGCAAAGCACCCGTTGCCTGTATGCCAGGGGCCTGCAATTTTCAACATTGCAATTGTAATATTGTAATATTGTAACAGTGTTACGGGTAATTCTGATTAGATTTTGATTAAATTTTATTCTTTTAATCAATATGTGTGTCCTCTGTCCACGCCTGTCACCAGAGCTCGAAGTTCAGAAGGTACAGAAAGAATAGGCCATGCAATGTCCTATTGTCCTAAAATATCTATGGCTGATGACTCCATTGCATGAACTCCGAAAACTAATGATATTGCTTATCTTACTGTAACTACGAAGACGTATCATTTCATGAAGGAAGTCAATGATAACCTGAACAGGCTGACATAAATGGACATATTACTCGTTCTTAAGTGGATTTTTTCCTCACATGGATACTTAAGAATAACTTTTTCTGATTCAGGGATGCTAGACAATCGTTTTGACGTCGGTTTTGTGGATGTACTCAATTATGACCGATAAACTGGACCTGGGGTCATGGAGTGCATTTCTACCTATTTCTCGTTCTTAAGTGGATTTGTACATCACATGGACACTTAAGAATGAGTTTTTCCTATTCAGGGTTCCCAGACGAACATTTTAACATAAGGTTTACGGACGTACTCGATCATGACCGATAAAATTAAAATCTCTAGGGGGGTCAAAAGGGTACATTTTTGGAGCTTAATTGCATTTTTAAGCCATGAAGGCACAATGAAATTAAAAATTTATCAAGTGATTCTTATTCCTCATGATTAGATCTTCACATTAAACCAAATTTCAATTTCCTACCCAAAGCGGTTGCAGAGAAATGGCGGATTATGTCATTCCCGAAAACGTAATTAGGTCAATTATTGACCTTTGACCAGTTCTTAAGTGGATTAGTGCATGGAGCTGCAACTTAAGAATTGGCATTTCGTAATCAGCATGTCTTAGAGTACATTTGGGCAAAAATTCATCCTCGTACTCAACATGACCGATAAAAGTCATAATTAGCGTTAATTAGGCCGTTCTTAAGTGGCTTAGTACATTAGCTGGAAACTTAAGAATCGGCTTTTTGCAATCAGACTCCCATGAAGAACATATTAACTGAGTTTGGTCCTCGTACTCAACCATGACCGATAAAATCAATTTTGGGGGTACTTTGAGAGTGCCCCCAGGGGGCTGTGCACGAGTGCCAAACTTAAGAATCCACATTTTGGGATTCCCACCCATAGTCCTACACATTCCAGGTGTCAAACCTTTCGTACTCGACTTGACCGATAAACCTCTGCTAGCTCCCAGACAATGGTCCATGTGTAACATTTAAAAAAATTATATTTTTTTTCTTAAAAATATATAAAACAGGGGTTGAATTGTGAATAATATTGTGAATATTTTTTAATAATAATTGTTTGTTTCACGTTAACATCAACTGCTTGACAGGATATGGGGCAACAGAGGACAAATGGACAAAAGACCCGTCCAACACTCAGTTTCAGGCCAGGGCAATAAGGTCACAACTGTACATGTTCCCCCCACCCCCACCCCTGTAGATATGTGGATACCTTGTCACTTTTTATACCCCTGTACATAGTTGAGGGTATACTGGATTCCGACTGTCTGTCCGTCCGTGTGTCAGTGTATCCATCATTCATCTGTCTGATTTGTGGCTTGGGTTTGCTTTTCGCATGCCATAACTCACTGCTATTTATCCAAACTTCTACACCCATAAAAACATCTTGGTCTAGACTGTTAAGGGGCTGAGGAGTTGTAGCACTGCTGGTGCCTCATGTTTGTTCGGGGGTGCCCGTTTTGTGTTCGGTGGTTTCCGACGTTAATAAAACAATAGGATCAGGCCAATCGGATTTTAAAGGCGCATAGTCGATCGTCTAGCCTCGCCAGGGTCGGGTTATTTAGGCGATATTAATAAATATCCCGACTGCTCCCTGTAGTTAGACCCCGGCTGTGACCGCTCGCGCCTGACTGCTCGCCCCTGAACAATTGTATATTAAAAAAAAGTCAAAAAAAAAAAAATGGACAAGTGGAGTATGTTTCACATTCTTTTCGCATCGACCACGTCGACCTTTTCGCAGAATCTAGGTGGACACAATGAGCGTATTTTATTTCCTGACAAACTACATGTAATATTATGAATGCGTACACATTTTTAAATGCTTGGAAGTTTTATTGTTGATGTAGCCTATATTTATCGTTATTGCATTATTAAATACTTGAAAGTTTTTTTGTTGGTGTGTCAATTGTCCTTGTTATTTATTTCCATCTCTTGTTAAAAGGTTTAAAAATCTATAAACTGCGACTGTCAGGGTTATTTCATTGTGTTCTGTCTCTGGCCCCCCTCGCCTCCCCGACCCACGTCACTCTCTTTCACGATAGTGGCAGTCTAACATATCATGCTGACA
>JAVTVY010006261.1:0-41761 GCA_036873755.1 Hanleya hanleyi | reverse complement strand
GAAAGGTAACGCCATAGATATTGCACGGTACGCTCGTATTTTGATATCAGCCAAATTTGAGAAACTTTGAGTGTAGGCGCTTGGTGGTGTAGCCCTGTTTTATAAGTTTCTGCAACAATGTTTTGATAACATTTAACACAGGATATAGCAAATGCTACTAGGCGTGATATGTATACGCCATATGCAGGTGCCACTGGAATATTACTGTCCAGAAAGGCATAGTTTACGATGTAGAAACTGTAATGATCTCTTTTGTCATACAGTCCTCGTGAAGGCCCGCTTCAGTTTTATGGAGATATAGATATAAATATGATGTGCCTGATATGATGTAGGGTTATCTGTAGTTTCCTTGAAATCCAGTGAGGGTGGATATATATCCTTTACTGCGTCATTTATATAGCGATTATCCAGAGCGAGATGCTGGTCTATATAGCCTTTGGTGAATGAGAAGAAACGGGCTTTGAATGGATGGGGTTTTGAAAGCAACCGCATATAGTGAAAACAGATATAGGTCAGCTAATAGGGGTGCACAATTAACACCCATTGGAATACCCATATGCTGCTGATATGTTGTGTTGCCAAATTTCACATAGATATTTTTAATGAGAAATTCAAGCAACTCTATAAACAAAGAAACATGCCATGAATGATATATCTTGTATGTAGTAGAGCTGAAGAATGCTTTATGGCTTCCGACATTATTATGTGTACGATGATTTTTCTTGAACACAGATACTATTAATGAACTCAGACGTTTAATAAGGTCCTGATGAGTGATTATAGTGTAGAGAGTCGGGAAATGATGTGGATACATGTCTGTACGGTATGTGACCTTTAGCATCAAGTTCTTCCGTAAGATATTGAGTTTTTTATTATCCACATACATTCAACACCAGCGTTTTTAGAAATAGTGGCGCAATACCTTTCCCAAAATGCCTCTACCTCCTGAAGGGCCTTCGGGTGCATCCGTATCCTGGTGGACAAGGTTAAAAGAAGCTTGGTAGTGCAGCTTCTAGAGCCAGCTTTGAATTTAGATTTCTAGTCTGTCCATTTTAATTAGTAAATAAATAAATTTTCTTTTTTGCAGCGTGTATAACAAACTGAACTCTACAAAATGACTAACATTTCTCCATGATATCGATAACATATCACGCTTGAACAAACTTTTTAATTCTCTCCATATAAAACGCACCGTTTATGCACCGAGTGTCAATTACATAGGGAGACGTAATAATATATTCATGCTAACTGTCACAAAGGTAATGGATGCCAAATACAGTATAACAGTCGGTACGTGGGAGTGTCGCTTATATACCATGCGCAGTGAAATGGCCAAATGATAAACGCGCACACCTCCATGACCGCACACGGCATTGTTAACCTTTGTACTAGAAATCACGAATACATTATGACGTATCCCTATGTAATTGTGTCCTAGTACATGAAACAACTGTACTGGAGTTTTATATGGAGAGAATTACAAAGTTATTTCAATAGTGATATATCATCGATATGACGGAGAATGGACAGTAATTTTGTAGTGTTGTTTGTTCTACACGATGTAAAGAAGAAAATTTGTGCATTGTGCAGAGTTAACTGTTGATTATTGACAAGCTCCAAAGTAGACGACTAATTAAAATGGACAGACTTTTGTGCTTTGCGACCTATAGGCGAGCACTCGATGAACCGGTAGTTTTATAAAAGTAATACCGTTGTCAGGCTTACTGGTTGTTATTTGTTTATTATTGGAGCTACTGCAGATAATTTGGTCTCCTATTTTTGATATATTTTGTATGACAAGTTACATTGAATATATTCTGATTTCCTACGTACATTTACATGCCATTTTCACAAATCTTTTTGTCCGGATAGCACAGCGTAGCGGTGTCGACCAGACTATGCTGCCACTAACTCAATATGGGAAAAATGTGTACATGCACTATATCTAAATGACCCTGTGTTAACCTGTAACAATACGCCAGTGATTTTCACTTTGTGTTTGAGTGATATATTAGGGTATTAACCAGAAAATGAAGAAAAAACAGTCGTAATGGTTTCCTAAATAAATAAACAAATTGCTTATGGATAACAACTTCTAGTTTATTCAGGACGACGTTTCGATACAGGTACTAGTATCGTTCTCAAGTCAATGAATGTCAGGTGAAGTAATGGTTTCCTGTTAACTAGAAATAAACGAAATGTGAATTCGACAGTATTTCATATTTATTTCTTCGCCCAGGGATTGCTTGAATGCGTGGACTATTTTTTGTTTGTTCTTTGTATGGTCTGGTTCCGCGTAAAAACTGGTAGAAGACATTGACGCAGACGATTGACTTTTGAGCATATTACGGCGTTCTGTGTTCCAGTTGTGATTTCCCAAAGAGACTCGTACACAACTTGGAGAAAATGTCCACATTTCTCCATACATCTGCTATGGGCTGAAACATGCCAGCTGAAACGTTTTGAAACTTTAAATGCATTAGTGGCGATATAGACATCAGTACTTTAAGTACTTTAATTTCCGTTTTAGAACATGAATACAATATGGATACAATTCTGGGGTTGCCATGAAGATGCTGTCAATGTCCGGCTATTGAAACCTTTTTCAAGTTCACTTAGTGAATTCCAAAAAATATTAGGGCATTCCTATTACATTTTGACAAGAAAGTGAATTTCTATAGACCTTCATTCATGCAGTTATTGCATTCACCAAATTTTACTTGGGGACTTCCACTCACATTCCCTCCACCAGACCTTCTAGGTCCATAAATGCTGCAGGTATGCCTTGGATAATTGCCTCCGATCATTTGGCTTACAGGCTCAGTTGAACTCAACATTACAAGCATAGATGGTGAAGGAAAACAGAAGTGATGTACTTTTCACAGGTTGCGAAGGGACAAATTAGAGCAATTATCAGTACATAACTGCACTAACAAGATGATGAATGATTCAGTATATTTCAAAGGAGATGCATACCGTAATGCATTACGCGCAATTGATGGACTTCTGGTTCTATATATGTAAATACCCATTTAGATTTCAGGATGCTTTTTACTTGTTCTGCAGAATACACTTCCCTCGTTCCCTCATTGCCAGAATAACCTCCCAAACTGTAGAGTACGGACAGCAAGAGTGTATACAATATGATGCCACGAGAAACCACCAAACGCAACTAAAGTAAATGTAATGATATACACAAAATAGGCTTTATACATTATATACCATACTGAACTTTTGCCATTTTCTACTAAATAATACACTTTCTACGGTTTCATCTTGGACTATTAACAGATAGTATCAGTATATCCTATTACGGAGTGGGGTTCATAATAAAGATGAATTTGTCCCATTTGTGATATCTTCCTCTCTTGTGATATTCAGCTTTATGAAAATTGTAGATACATCAAAAGTTATCCAAAGTTATTTCAGATTTGTTTACAAGTGTGCTACCTGTACATATTCACTACCTTAGTTCACTAGGGTTGGGGAAATTTCAAAACTCGGAGCGGATTGAAGTGTGAGACTGGAGAAGTTGCATTACTCTCCACCAGGTGACTGAACACAAAAGAGTTAGTGGAAATATTTCGTTACTCAGAATAAAAACAGAGCCGTTTCAGGCTCTAGCGTTCCAGGTTCTAGCAGTGGGCTGTAAAGCTTGACGGTATGCGTGTTACTCACTTATTCAGTTCTGATGACCCAACTTTATATAGCATGGATATTAAATGCAAATGTTTTGGTTTTGAAAACCCTTTTATGATTATATGTGGATACTGGACTATGGCACAGGATCCCCAGTCAGACTATTATAACTATGCACAGGTGAACAGTACTAGAGCCCGTCAGGCAATGCTCGAGATGATGATGATAGATATGAATATGGTGGATGCCTGCCGCAACATACAGCGGCACAAAAATACAGTGTGGTAAAAATGGACGACAAGCTACTAGGCAGGGTTTTTTCCAATTGTATCAAATGAAGTAATAGGTTTTTTCTCTTTCGAAAATAAATTATTCTGTCGGAATACCCATAGGACCACTCAAATGTACTAAATGATGGTAGTTCCCAGAAACAAAAAAAGGAAAAGTATTTTGAAATTACAACACATATAAGGGAAGTGGGAAGAGGTGCCGACATACCGACTGCGTAATATGATTCACAGAATAGTATTCTGGAAAACCTATTCTAGGTTCTGCGAGTTCTGCGAGATACAGAGATTTCCCAGGCTCTCAAGTGTACCATATCCAATACACTGTAGGGCTGAGTATTGTTGCATCGCAACTGAGGCGGATTACGGTAGAGGTGAGATGCCCTATTAAATATTGCTGAAGACTTGTGTTTGAAAATGATTCTGAGGAAAATTAGAAGTAAAGCAATATGACATTCAGCTTTTCTGAAAAAAAAAACATGATGCTAAAATAATGGGGATAGAGAAGGATATTGGCAATGTATTTCAGAAACTCCCATGTCCGGATAAAACAGTAAATTTAAAAAAATTTAGAGCTTAAAGATTTGCGTGAAATAATATTTAGAGGGAGTAACGATTCATTCACAAGCTAGGTGGATTGAACAGGGCAAAAAACCCACTCGATACTTCCTGAATTTGGAGAAGTGTAATTACACTAACAAAAATTTTCCTAAATTATCCCTTCAAAACGGAGTATGCCATGAATGAAAATTTTATTTTCTATAGTAACTTATATGCCAGCAGGGGCGAAATACTTTTAGATGCTAACCTCCATAGACACCTTGGCAATTCAGAATTTGATATCCATAAACGTAAACGCCCCTTGATGTTGGTGGTGGTGTCCGTAGACGTGTTCCTGATGAGTACATATGTATTGGTCGACTAATAAACCTGTCGTTTACGTGCACGTTCTGTGAGAGAACGTTATCTCGTAACGATAGTATGCTCCGACAGATTCAATGCAAACAGAGCCAGGAGTGACTACCGAGTTCCGCTATAGGTCCACCAAGTTTAGTATAGCATACCTATACGATGACGGTGAGCAACCCTACGGCATGTGGAAAGAAGTTCTGGGTCATGAAGATTTTAGAGGAAGATGTGATAACCACAGCGCCGACAAGCGTTGTATGGTTTTATAGCCAGTGGCATCCCGTCTACGAGGCTGCAAGCTTACAGAATGTCACCTTGGTACCAGGGATTCCTGGAGACATGGATAAAATGTATTTCTTTGACCCCAAGCAGACCAACCTGGTAGTGCCAGATGATATGATGCGTGCTGCCGTGGACGATCCACAACGGGCGTTCACGGCATTACTGCGAGGCGCACCGAGACTTGTCTCTGCAGCAATACAATGCTCCACACACGACATTACTGGGAGATACACCGAAATTCGTCTCTGCAGCAATACAATGCTAAACACACGGCATTACTGGGCGAGGCACCGGGATTTGTGTCTGCAGCAATACAATGCTCCACATATGGCATTACTGGGAGACGCACCGACATTTCTGCCTGCAGCCATATAGTACCTCACAGACGGCATTACTGGGAGACGCACCGACATTTCTGCCTGCAGCCATATAGTGCCTCACAGACGGCTTTACTGGGAGACGCACCGAGATTTCTGTCTGCAGCTATATACTGCCCGACATACGGCATTACTGGGAGACGCACCAAGATTGGTATCTGCAGCAATACAATGCTACACACACGGCATTACTGGGAGACGCACCGAGATTCGTCTCTGCAGCAATACAATGCCCAACACACGGCATTACTGGGAGACGCACCGAGATTTGTGTTTGCAGCAACACAATGCTCAACACACGGCATTACTGGGAGACGCACCGAGATTCGTCTCTGCAGCAATACAATGCTCCACACACGGCATTACTGGGAGACGCACCGAGATTTGTGTCTGCAGCAACACAATCCTCAACACATGGCATTACTGGGAGACGCACCGAGATTTCTGCCTGCAGCCATATAGTGCCCCACAGACGGCATTACTGCGAGACGCACCGAGATTTTTCTCTGCAGCAATACAATGCCCAACACACGGCATTACTGGGAGACGCACCGATATTTTTCTCTGCAGCAATACAATGCTACACACACGGCATTACTGGGAGACGCCCCGAGATTCCTCTCTGCAGCAATACAATGCTCCACACACGGCATTACTGGGAGACGCACCGAGATTCGTCTCTGCAGCAATACAATGCTAAACACGCGGCATTACTGGGAGACGCACCGGGATTTGTGTCTGCAGCAATACAATGCTCATCACACGGCATTCCTGGGAGGCGCACCGAGATTTGTGTCTGCAGCAACACAATCCTCAACACACGGCATTACTGGGAGACGCACCGAGATTTCTGTCTGCAGCTATATACTGCCCGTCATACGGCATTAATGGGAGACGCACCAAGATTGGTATCTGCAGCAATACAATGCTCCACACACGGCATTACTGGGAGACGCACCGAGATTCGTCTCTGCAGCAATACAGTGCCCAACACACGGCATTACTGGGAGACGTACCGAGATTTGTCTCTGCAGCAACACAATGCTCAACACACGGCATTACTGGGAGACGCACCGAGATTCGTCTCTGCAGCAATACAATGCTAAACACACGGCATTACTGGGAGACGCACCGGGATTTGTGTCTGCAGCAATACAATGCTGCACATATGGCATTACTGGGAGACGCACCGACATTTCTGCCTGCAGCCATATAGTGCCTCACAGACGGCATTACTGGGAGACGCACCGAGATTTGTGTATGCAGCAACACAATGCTCAACACACGGCATTACTGGGAGACGCACCGAGATTTCTGCCTGCAGCCGTATAGTGCCCCACAGACGGGATTACTGCGAGACGCACCGAGATTTTTCTCTGCAGCAATACAATGCCCAACACACGGCATTACTGGGAGACGCACCGATATTTTTCTCTGCAGCAATGCAATGCTACACACACGGCATTACTGGGAGACGCACCGATATTCGTCTCTGCAGCAATACAATGCTAAACACACTGCATTACTGGGAGACGCACCGGGATTTGTGTCTGCAGCAATACAATGGTCATGATACGGCATTACTGGGAGACGCACCGAGATTTGTGTGTGTAGCAACACAATTCTCAACACACGGCATTACTGGGAGACGCACCGAGATTTGTCTCTGCAGCAATACAATGCTCCACACACGGCATTACTGGGAGACGCACCGAGATTTGTGTCTGCAGCAACACAATCCTCAACACACGGCATTACTGGGAGACGCACCGAGATTTCTGCCTGCAGCCATATACTGCCCCACAGACGGCATTACTGCGAGACGCACCGAGATTTTTCTCTGCAGCAACACAATGACCAACACACGGCATTACTGGGAGACGCACCGAGATTTGTCTCTGCAGCAATACAATGCTACACACACGGCATTGCTGGGAGACGCACCGAGATTCGTGTCTGCAGCAATACAATGCCCAACACACGGCATTACTGGGAGACGCACCGATATGTTTCTCTGCAGCAATACAATGCTACACACACGGCATTACTGGGAGACGCACCGAGATTCGTCTCTGCAGCAATACAATGCTAAACACACGGCATTACTGGGAGACGCACCGGGATTTGTGTCTGCAGCAATACAATGCTCCACACACGGCATTACTGGGAGACGCACCGAGATTTGTGTCTGCAGCAACACAATGCCCAACACACGGCATTACTGGGAGACGCACCGAGATTTCTGCCTGCAGCCATATAGTGCCCCACAGACGGGATTACTGCGAGACGCACCGAGATTTTTCTCTGCAGCAATACAATGCTAAACACACGGCATTACTGGGAGACGCACCGGGATTTGTGTCTGCAGCAATACAATGCTCCACACACGGCATTTCTGGGAGACGCACCGAGATTTGTGTCTGCAGCTATATACTGCCCGACATACGGCATTACTGGGAGACGCACCAAGATTTCTGCCTGCAGCCATATAGTGCCCCACAGACGGCATTACTGCGAGACGCACCGAGATTTTTATCTGCAGCAATACAATGCCCAACACACGGCATTACTGGGAGACGCACCGATATTTTTCTCTGCAGCAATACAATGCTACACAGACGGCATTACTGGGAGACGCACCGAGATTCGTCTCTGCAGCAATACAATGCTAAACACACGGCATTACTGGGAGACGCACCGAGATTTGTGTCTGCAGCAATACAATGCTCCACACACGGCATTACTGGGAGACGCACCGAGATTTTTCTCTGCAGCAACACAATGCCCAACACACGGCATTACTGGGAGACGCACCGAGATTTGTCTCTGCAGCAATACAATGCTAAACACACGGCATTACTGGGAGACGCACCGAGATTTGTGACAGCAGCAATACAATGCTCCATACACGGCATTACTGGGAGACGCACCGAGATTGGTGTCTGCAGCAATACAATGCTACACACACGGCATTACTGGGAGACGCGCCGAGATTCGTCTCTGCAGCAATACAATGCTAAACACACGGCATTACTGGGAGACGCACCGAGATTTGTGTCTGCAGCAACACAATCCTCAACACACGGCATTAGTGGGAGACGCACCGAGATTTCTGTCTGCAGCTATATACTGCCCGACATACGGCATTACTGGGAGACGCACCGAGATTCGTGTCTGCAGCAATACAATGCTCCACATATGGCATTACTGGGAGACGCACCGAGATTTTTCTCTGCAGCAACACAATGCCCAACACAGGGCATTACTGGGAGACGCACCGAGATTGGTCTCTGCAGCAATACAATGCTACACACACGGCATTACTGGGAGACGCACCGAGATTCGTGTCTGCAGCAATACAATGCTAAACACACGGCATTACTGGGAGACGCACCGAGATTTGTGACTGCAGCAATACAATGCTCCATACACGGCATTACTGGGAGACGCACCGAGATTTTTCTCTGCAGCAACACAATGCCCAACACACGGCATTACTGGGAGACGCACCGAGATTGGTCTCTGCAGCAATACAATGCTAAACACACGGCATTACTGGGAGACGCACCGGGATTTGTGTCTGCAGCAATATAATGCTCCACACACGGCATTACTGGGAGACGCACCGAGATTTGTGTCTGCAGCTATATACTGCCCGACATACGGCATTACTGGGAGACGCACCAAGATTTCTGCCTGCAGCCATATAGTGCCCCACAGACGGCATTACTGCGAGACGCACCGAGATTTTTCTCTGCAGCAATACAATGCCCAACACACGGCATTACTGGGAGACGCACCGAGATTTGTGTCTGCAGCAACACAATGCTCAACATACGGCATTACTGGGAGACGCACCGAGATTCGTCTCTGCAGCAATACAATGCTAAACACACGGCATTACTGGGAGACGCACCGGGATTTATGTCTGCAGCAATACAATGCTCCACACACGGCATTACTGGGAGACGCACCGAGATTTGTGTCTGCAGCAACACAATGCCCAACACACGGCATTACTGGGAGACGCACCGAGATTTCTGCCTGCAGCCATATAGTGCCCCACAGACGGGATTACTGCGAGACGCACCGAGATTTTTCTCTGCAGCAATACAATGCCCAACACACGGCATTTATGGGAGACGCACCGATATTTGTCTCTGCAGCAATACAATGCTACATACACGGCATTACTGGGAGACGCACCGAGATTCGTCTCTGCAGCAATACAATGCTAAACACACTGCATTACTGGGAGACGCACCGGGATTTGTGTCTGCAGCAATACAATGCTCAACATACGGCATTACTGGGAGACGCACCGAGATTTCTGTCTGCAGCTATATACTGCCCGACATACCGCATTACTGGGAGACGCACCGAGATTAGTCTCTGCAGCAATACAATGCTAAACACACGGCATTACTGGGAGACGCACCGGGATTTGTGTCTGCAGCAACACAATGCTCCACACACGGCATTACTGGGAGACGCACCGAGATTTGTGTCTGCAGCTATATACTGCCCGACATACGGCATTACTGGGAGACGCACCAAGATTGGTATCTGCAGCAATACAATGCTCCACACACGGCATTACTGGGAGACGCACCGAGATTCGTATCTGCAGCAATACAATGCCCAACACACGGCATTAGTGGGAGACGCACCGATATTTTTCTCTGCAGCAATACAATGCTACACACACGGCATTACTGGGAGAGGCACCGAGATTCGTCTCTGCAGCAATACAATGCTAAACAAACGGCATTACTGGGAGACGCACCGGGATTTGTGTCTGCAGCAATACAATGCTACGCACACGGCATTACTGGGAGACGCACCGAGATTTGTGTCTGCAGCCATATAGTGCCCCACAGACGGCATTACTGCGAGACGCACCGAGATTTTTCTCTGCAGCAATACAATGCCCAACACACGGCATTACTGGGAGACGCACCGAGATTCGTATCTGCAGCAATACAATGCTAAACACACGGCATTACTGGGAGACGCACCGGGATTTGTGTGTGCAGCAATACAATGCTCCACACACGGCATTACTGGGAGACGCACCGAGATTTTTCGCTGCAGCAACACAATGCCCAACACACGGCATTACTGGGAGACGCACCGAGATTGGTCTCTGCAGCAATACAATGCTAAACACACAGCATTACTGGGAGACGCACCGGGATTTGTGTCTGCAGCAATACAATGCTCCACACACGGCATTACTGGGAGACGCACCGAGATTTTTCTGTGCAGCAACACAATGCCCAACACACGGCATTACTGGGAGACGCACCGAGATTGGTCTCTGCAGCAATACAATGCTACACACACGGCATTACTGGGAGACGCACCGAGATTCGTCTCTGCAGCAATACATTGCTAAACACACGGCATTACTGGGAGACGCACCGAGATTTGTGACTGCAGCAATACAATGCTCCATACACGGCATTACTGGGAGACGCACCGAGATTTGTGTGTGCAGCAATACAATGATAAATTATTGGGAAAATAATTCGCGCTAAATACATGTATTGTGTGCCATTTATGTGTTACTGGAAAGTACAATAAGCAAATAGAAAAACAACAACAGCAGGCTAACTTATGGCATTTGAAAAAAATGATTCTATTTTATGTTACAGCTGTGTAAATATTATGGTCGCAGTTTGAACAGGCGGAAAGTACTGTGCAGAGTTGTGTCCCTTGATTACTGGGAGGCGCACTCCTGGGAGACGCACCGCTACTGCCAGACGCACCGGCTGCGGCGCTGCAGTTATCCTCTTCTCAAACTTTCCCACACTAACCGTGCCTCAAATATACATTGATCACGCTTATGTAAACATTATTTCTTAAATAATAAATATATCCTCTGTATATGTATGTACGTATGTATGTAACGGCAAAAAAAACATATGCCTTCTCTTCCTGTTTCCTTTTATAGCGCTGCAACGCTTCCCCTGACTATAAAATGTTTGCAAGAGAAGAATAGAGTTGACTTCCGTGTCGTCAATCTGGTCGCCTCTCTGGGCGCTACGGTTAACATGGATGGGATGTGCTTCTATTACACTTTGATGCCTATATTCGTGGCACAAATCAATAACATCTCACTGTCTCCAGGAGATTACCTGACACTTTGGTATGGCATTTTTTTTCTTTGTAGTATATATAAACTATATTCTTATTCCTACGAAGTAGCCTACAGATCGCAAATTGTCCGGTAATGAGTCAGTGAAGCAGTCAGTCAGTCAGTCCATCCGAATCCTTTCGTCGGCAAAATAAGGAGAACCGTTGACATTAGAACCTTGATTTTTGGCATGAACGTGCATTAGGGCATTGTTACCAGCAAGTTCTGAGCTGACCGAATTCTGATGAAAATTTGATTTATAATTTTTTTTATATTATTTATTGATGGCTCAGCGAGTGCACTGTCATGCCCATCGGGAACCCTTGGCTGTATGTTTCACTGTATATATAACACAGTACAAAATCTGGTGGGATATGCCATCCGTAATTGTTTTTTCCTACGAAGTAGGCTACAGATCGCAAATTGTCCGGTAATGAGTGAGTGAGTGAGTGAGTGAGTCAGTCCATCCGAATCCTTTCGTCGGCAAAATAAGGAGAACCGTTAACATTAGAACCTTGATTTTTGGCATGAACGTGCATTAGGGCATTGTTACCAGCAAGTTCTGAGCTGACCGAATTCTGATGAAAATTTAATTTATAATTATTTTTATTATTATTTATTGATGGCTCAGCGAGTGCACTGTCATGCCCATCGGGGACCCTTGGCTGTATGTTTCACTGTATATATAATACAGTACAAACTCTGGTGGGATATGCCATCCGTAATTGTTTTTTTCCTACGAAGTAGGCTACAGATCGCAAATTGTCCGGTAATGAGTGAGTGAGTCAGTCAGTCAGTCCATCCGGATCCTTTCGTCGGCAAAATAAGGAGAACCGTTGACATTAGAACCTTGATTTTTGGCATGAACGTGCATTAGGGCATTGTTACCAGTAAGTTCTTCACTGTGACTTTTGAAGGCTCCCTAATACGGCATATCACGACACACCGGTTCTGATAAAATCAGCGAAGTTAAGCGACTTTGAGCCCGGTCAAGACTTTGTGTAAACGGGGTCCATTTAACCAATGGATAAATGAGTGAATTCAGTCTAATAGACGAAGGTCCCAAGCTGAAATCACAAGCTGATGCAATAAGCATAGTAATGAAAACGTACATTATTTACCTTCTGTTAAATTTACCACTGTGCTATCCGACATCCGAAGTAGGGTGGGCACTAGAACTCCGGCGCGCACCGAACTCCTGGTCATAGGTAATCTAAGTGTAAAAGTTTTGGTGGGCTATATTATCATGTATGAAATAGGAAATGCTAATTTTCCATCATTTGTTAGTACATTTATCTACACTGCTATTACCAACTTGCCAGCCTCAATACACACAATTCAGTATATTGTTATAGATATATGTAAACTGTGGCCTTTAACGTGTATCTTATTTCACATCCAAACATTTCATCACAGGCCACATCAGGCTTCAAATTCAGGTCAAATTTCTCACTGGTTGTGAAATATCCTACATCAACCAATTAAGTCAGCCTGGTGCAATAACCCAGCAGAAGAAAGAAAGATGTGGTATCATCCTTCAGATTAGTCTGTGTGAGCAACAATGATAAAAGTTTACTGAGGGTGAAACAAAGCCATGACGGCATGTTTAAAGGGTCTTAATTTATTTTCTTTGGGTAGAATTTAACTAGATAAAGTAACTTTGATCGTGATGTGAAAATATGAGCACATACTTTGAGGTTTTTTTTGTACCTCTTGAATATTGACTATATAACGGAGGAGAAACAACTATCCCTACTTCCGGGATTTTGACGAAATTTGCCATGCTTGCGGGTAGAGCAACTTTATCTTCCGGGTAAAATGGCCGATTCTAACAGACGGAGATCAATCTTCCGACAATTCAGACAGTTGGTGATAGAGATTCTTATGAACCTATAGAGGCTAAGAACAAGCTGTATTGTTGTCTGGATGTTTCTCTATAATCTTCACAAAATAGGCAGTCAATTGTGCAAGCGAACATTTGTCAAAACCACGCGAGTTAATTGCACGCCAGTTTGTCTTCAATCTTCGGTTACATGATGGGTCGTCCACTGTATAGCAGGGTTGACCCATTGGTGCTTGAATTATATGCTACCGAACGTTTTTTCGACGTACATTTCATTAATTCGCACTTTTGGTGATATTATTCAGTCTTCCGGGTGCACTTACTCATGCTTCCGGGTAATACATTTGAAATATGATATACAGGGGAGTGCACTTTCTACCTAGAAAGTTAAAAGATTATACAAACGATAACCCTACCGGGCCTGGGGGCATTATGCCCCCCCCTACCAAACTTTGTACTCTATCTCCGGAAAGACAAAAAACTGAGAGCTGAAACTCAACTGAGCAGAAAATCATGGGTAAATCCGAAATTGCGGCCATGTGGGGAACCAGAAAAGTGATATTTTCGTCTTATTTCCACAAAATTCTTGCTTTTCTGTATGGAAAAGTGAACACAACTATTTTATTTCATATCAGATTATTATTTACTAATTTATCAGGCAGTTTGTACCATGAAATCAAAAGAATAAAGAAATCGAAAAATCCGACCTGAAAATGGACAAAAAATGTCCTTTTTTTTATAATGACAACACAGGTGAGATGATGTTACAAATTTGGATTTCTTTCACATTTCTTTTGAGGTTATGGATATATTAATGGATATTCATTCATGGGAAATAACAGTTGTCATTTCAGTCGTTCAGTTACATATCAGAACGCCTTGGGAAAAACACCTTCAAGCTCACAATGGAAACTTCAGGTTTGTTCTAAATGGTTCACTGTACTAGGTGATTGAATCAAGTGTTTAATTCATAGCACGGGCGATATATTACATAACGTAACTGTTCAAGTCGTTTTCCCACTTCACGCTGTAAACCGATGTGTGTCCGCTTTATTTCACAATCTGATTGAAACTGAAAGGACTGACGCCAAGACATTGTGACGTCACATGAACAACGTAACTTTAGCGACGTCCGATTTGATTACAGTTTTTTTCAATTATTATTTTATTTCTGATGTCACCTTTCAGCGTTTAGTTCCAGACGTTCAGGCTAGAGAGAAACGGCCAAGTAAAAAATTAAGTTCAAACGTTTTTTAGACCCTAAATTAGGTTCTCGCGGACTTGTGCCGGATTGAGTTGGCGGTTCATGGTAATCAGTTGCGAACCATAACAGTTTGTTAATCCAGGAAGCGGAAATGTATATTTACTGCTCAAAATGTTTGATGCAGAAAAACGTAACAGATCAATAGGAGTAGGTAGAAGGTTAAAGCATATATAAAGACCCCCTACATCCGACCGTCGCCAGCCGATTGAAATGACGAGTGTTATTTCCCGTGAATGAATATCCATTAATATTGCCCATAACCTCACAGGACATGTGAAAGAAATCCAAATTGCTAACACCGGCTGGCATAATTTAGGGTCTAAAAAAATGTCTTGAACTTAATTTTGATTCAATCACCTAGTGCCGTGAACCATTTAGAACAAACCTGAAGTTTCCACTGTGAGCTTCAAGGTGTTTTTCCAGGGTGTGATGGGAAGAGTACATCTTCGAACAAATTTTGCACTGGATTGGTCCACTATGGGTACGCTGAACATGTCGATGGAGAACATCTTCTCGCACTGATTGCAAAGAATCGTCTTACCACTATGCAGTTGCAGATGTCTCTTGAGGTTGAAATTTCGAGCAAACACTCTTTGACAATAAGAGCAGTGAATGACGTCTTCAGTGAATGACGTCTGACATGGTGCTATTTCTAAAGTGTAATTTCGTTAACATCGTACTATGGGTGACTTTTCACCAGCGAGGCATTTATTTACCAGCGAAAGAGGGGTCAGGAGAAAACCAACCAACCAAGCGAGCAGGTAAATTCAGAAGAGGCTCTTCCTATCGGCGGCATGTGGTTGGCTGTTTCGGTGTGCTTGTCACTTGAGGGTTTTCAGTCAGTGACAGGTGTAACGGCCCAACGCTATCGTTCAGAGAATGTAAATATGACATGTCGGATTCCGAACCTGACATGTCTAGCCATCTGCAAACAGATGAACGGATAGCTGCTGCGAATAATAATTATACTGAAATGAGAGCTTCGCAAATATATTATGGGGAACCATTTAGCATGAAAATGAAAAGGCAAGCCTTACTTCGCAATAGGTTAAATTATTATACCCCATGTAAATTCCACGAATATTCATTGTATGAAAGCCTATCATGTGTTCTTCTGTAAATCGTGATGTCCAATGATATTGATAGTCTGTCTTGCTGTACCACGAAATATAGCAATTTATCACGGCACAGCGTTGTACATGATCAATATTCGTCTCTTGCGACGCAGTTGCCTCCCATTGCGCGCGCGCCAGACATTTCTCGGTTTGGAAAGTGGGGAATTTTCTATCACGGCTTTCGCGAAGGAAAATGATGATCCAGGAGTTGACGCTTGCATATGTGAGTGAAATAAACTTGATACCCGGTGAAATTGTACGTAACCACAGCAATTCGGTCATTTGTTCAGTGATAAAACGCGACGGAATGTATCGTAGTAAGTACGGCATCAGTCGGGTCTGTGCTCGAAACTGACTCACCGGTACCGGTACTCCGAAACATAGGCCTAGGCTTACCGATGCAATTTCTCGCAATCGAGAAAGGTGATGTACAACGAGCGCTGTGCATCTGATGAAAAATTCTCACATGACAGGCTGGTCACTTGAATGCAGTAAAATGAAGGCGTATGTTAAGCCTGCTGAGCCTGAGGAAAACCCAAGGGGGTGGGGTGGGAAGATGTGTGAAAATTGTGAAAATGTTTATCGATGTTTAAGCATGAGTAAGTGTACCCGGAAGACAGGATAATATCACCAAAAGTGCGGAATAATGAAATGTACGTCGAAAAAAACGTTCGGTAGCATATAATTCAAGCACCAATGGGCCTACCCTGCTGTACCGTGGGCGATTCGTCATATAACCGAAGATTGAAGACAACTGGCGTGCAATTAACTCGCGTGAATTTGGCAAATGTTCGCTTGCACAATTGACTGCCTATTTTGTGAAGATTATACAGAACCATCCAGACAGCAATACAGCTCGTTCTAAGCCTCTAAAGGTTCATAAGAATCTCTATCACCAACTGGTAGCTATATCTCTGCTACTGACTTAGACAGTTCGTCTGAATTGTCGGAAGATTGACCTCCGTCTATTCCCAGGGCGTTAGAATCGGCCATTTTACCCGGAAGATAAAGTTACTCTACCCGCAAGCATGGCAAATTTTGGCAAAACCCCGGAAGTAGGGATAGTTGTTTCTCCTCCGTGTATATATCACACTTGGATATAATTTAAACAAAAAATTACATGTGTAAACAAAATATGTCTAAATTTTGGTTGTTATTTCAAATCTTGATCCATTTTGATTCCTGATTAGGGGATACAGAATCACTGCCACGGAGTGTCTTGGTGTGTCACAGCAATGCAATTTCGATTCACACAACGAAGCTGAGGTGGTTTAATGTTTATCAATGAAGAAAACCACCGATCAACCGTCATAGAATATAATGCGAAACAAGAAAACCGGAATAGTACATTCATCAGATTGCCGATACCCAAAATGTGTTGTCTCCTATATCTAGATAATAACGTGATGCAGAGACGCTATTTATTCGTCTTTGTACCGGTTATGCTCAGGAGAATGACATAGAATCATTATTATCTTGCGCAGAGGTGTTGGTCTTGAGTTGAATTACCGTAAACCACATAAATGCTACCTTTCTACTATAGTACTATATATAAAAATTTGTTGTATTGTTGGGAAAATAATGCGATTCAAAATGTTGTTTTGATCCAGGACAAGGGCACTGAAAACCATTAAAGAGATGTAAATGTATTTTCACACGTAAAGCTTGAAATCTACTCAACTTTTCATTATTCAACCTGTTTCCGTTAGTTAAAAAATTGTAAAATTAAATCGGCGATCGTTATTTATTTTTGGAATGAAGGCGCATTAGGAGACTGTTACCAACAAGTTCTAAGCTGACCTACTTTTGATGAAGATTTCTGGTGATTTTTGATGAAAATCACTGGCGATTCTGACTTGGGCGGTGCCCGTCTTAATATAGGCAGGATTTCAACTGGGGGTGGGGATTTCCAAGAGTTCAATTCGCGATCGAGTCCTAATGCCTACTCTACTTCGTAGGTCCTGTGACGTTAGTCACACTGCTCATGTATCTTTAGATGATTCACCTAAAAAGGCCATTTGTTGGATGCCAGTTAGATGAATGAATACATAATCTGGGTGTGCTATTGAATATTGGCCATTTGTTGGATATGAGTAAGACATATACCTGTTTTTAGTCATTTGTTTCAGCCGTTTGCTGGATTCTGGATACCAATTTATTCCTACGAAGTAGACTACAGATCGCAAATTGTCCGGTTTTGAGTGAGGCAGTCAGTCAGTCAGTCAGTCCATCCGAATCCTTTCGTCGGCAAAATAAGGAGAACCGTTGACATTAGAACCTTGATTTTTGGCATGAACGTGCATTAGGGCATTGTTACCAGCAAGTTCTGAGCTGACCGAATTCTGATGAAAATTTGATTTATAATTATTATTTTTTATTATTTATTGATGGCTCAGCGGGTGCGCTGTTATGCCCATCGGGAACCCTTGGCTGTATGTTTCACTGTATATATAACACAGTACAAAACCTGGTGGGATATGCCATCCGTAATTGTTTTTATGAAATAGGAAATGCTAATTTTCCATCATCTGTTAGTGCATTTATCTACACCGCTATTACCAACTTGCCAGGCTCAATACACACAATTCAGTATATTGTGGCATTTAACGTGTATCCTATTTCACATCCAAACATTTCATCACTGACCACATCAGGGTCCAAATTCAGGTCAAATTCCCCACTGGTGGTGAAATATCCTACATCAACCAATTAAGTCAGCCTGGTGCAATAACCCAGCAGAAGAAAGAAAGATGTGGTATCATCCTTCAGATTAGTCTGTGTGAGCAACAATGATAAAAGTTTACTGAGGGTGAAACAAAGCCATGACGGCATGTTTAAAGGGTCTTAATTTATTTTCTTTGGGTAGAATTTAACTAGATAAAGTAACTTTGATCATGATGTGAAAATATGAGCACATACTTTGAGGGTTTTTTTGTACCTCTTGAATATTGACTATATATCACGCTTGGATATAATTTAAACAAAAAATTACATGTGTAAACAAAATATGTCTAAATTTTTCTTGTCATTTCAAATCTTGATCCATTTTGATTCCTTGATTAGGGGATACAGAATCACTGCCACGGAGTGTGTTGGTGTGTCACAGCAATGCAATTCCGATTCACACAACGAAGCTGAGGTGATTTAACGTTTATCAATGAAGAAAATCACCGATCAACCGCCATAGAATATAATGTGAATATTATATAATATAATTCATCAGATTGCCGATACCCAAAATGTGTTCTCTCATATATCTAGATAACAACGTGATGTAGAGACGCTATTTATTCGTCTTTGTACCGGTTATGCTCAGAAGAATGACATAGAATCATTATTATCTTGTGCAGAGAAGGTGTTGGTCTTGAGTTGAATTACCGTAAACTACATAAATGCTACCTTTCTACTATATTACTATATATAAAAAATTGTTGTATTGTTGGGAAAATAATGTGATTCAAAAAGTTGTCTTGATCCTGGACGAGGGCACTGAAAACCATTAAAGAGATGTAAATGTATTTTCACACGTAAAGCTTGAAATCTACTGAACATTTATTATTCAATCTGTTTCCTTTAGTTAAAAAATTGTAAAATTAATTCGGCGATCGTTATTTATTTTTGGAATGAAGGCGCATTAGGAGACTATTACCAACAAGTTCTGAGCTGACCTACTTTTGATGAAAATTTCTGGTTATTTTTGATGAAAATCACTGTCGATTCTGACTTGGGCGGTGCCCATCTTAATATAGGCAGGATTTCAACTGAGGGTGGGGATTTCCAAGAGTTTAGTTCGCGTTCGAGTCCTAATGCCTACTCTACTTTGTAGGTCCTGTGACGTTAGTCACACTGCTCATGTTAGACAGATGAAATGCACATTGTCAGTTTGATATCCATTGGAACCATTGATGATTTTCCAATAATAGAGAAGAAAAGCTGTTTGTAACTTGCTCACACCTGAAGATTCTATAACTAATAGCGAAATATACAAAATGAAATTGTCATCCCTACTCCGAGTTGCTTTTCTTCTCTACTATCAGTTTGATATGTCAGTGAGTATAGACCGTTTATTATGTTATATCGACAAGTAATAACGGCTTATATGCAATGGCACATTCAAATTCATGGAGATAGGTATCTAAGTGGTGTTTACAAAAGGGCCTGTATTCATCGGTCGAGCAACAGCATGGGCATATTTTTTATTTTACTGGAATCCAACGAGCGGCCTAAATATTCACTGGAACATGAAAATAAATCATTTCGTCGGCAAAATAAGGAGAACCGTTGACATCAGAACCTTGATTTTTTGCATGAAGGTGCATTAGGAGACTGTTACCAGCCAGTTCTGAACTGATCTACTTTTGATGAAAATTTCTGATGATTTTTGATGAAAATGGCTGGTGATTCGAACTTGGGCTGTGTCCATCTTAATATAGACAAGATTCAACTTGGGGCGGGGGGATTTCCAAGCGTTCAGCGCTCATCGGAATCCTAATGCCTACCCTACTTCGTAGGACCTGTGACGTTAGTCACACTGCCATGTACTCAGAGGTATTTCATTTATCTGACTGGCGTCCTGTGAATGTACCAGTCAATCGTATAGGCCGTTTGTTGGTTACCAGTTAGATAAATGAAATGCATATATGATGTAGCCATTTGGATGTGCCAAAGGATGTTGGATGTCTTTTAGGCAAGCGGTGTTTCATTGGAAAGATCACTTGGATGTGCCAGTGAAAATAGTCCGTTTGTGGAATAACAGTTAGATAAATGATATGCCTGTGATATAATCATTTTTCAGTGAATATTGGCCGTCTGTTGGATGTCATTTGATAAATGATATGTCAATGATATAGCCACTGGCTGTGTCAATGAATATAGGCCGTTTGTTGGATGCCAGTTGTAGCTAAAATGATATGTACATGAGCAGTGTGACTGACGTCACAGGACCTACGAAGTTATGGTTTGATACGATTTGAGTGTATGCCTTGACCTAAGACATGTTTTTGCCAATTTCGAGGTTTATATGTCACCTAAGTGGGTCAAGTCGTCACCAAAGTAGGTAACAGTCCCCTAATACACGTTCATGCCAAACATCAAGGTTCTAATGTCAACGGTTTGTAGGAATACGGGAGACGGTCGAGAGTTGAACTGGGGGCCCTCTATCTAGAAATAACCTGAATTTCGAGGTGTATAAGTCACCTAAGTAGGTCAGCTCAGAACTTGCTGGTAACAGTCCCCTAATGCACGTTCATGCCAAAAATAAAGTTTCTAATGTCAACAGTTCTCCCTATTTTGCCGATGAAAGGATTCGGATGGACGGATGGACTCGCTCATTAACAGACAATTTGCAAATGAGAGCCTACTTCGTAGGAATATGCCAATCGCCATTTACCAGTGACAATATGCTGCCTGCTGGCTAAAAACCTTCCAGGTCTCTGACAAGAACACGGTAGAACACGGTTTTAATTCATCACCAAATTTCCTTAGAATGTAGCCCTCCAGCTTAGAGCAGCATGGTTTGTACCATTTTTGCCTGGCACAGGAGGTAGATTAAAGTGCCAAACAAATTACTAGGCTCTCTGACGATCCATTGTGATCACCAGTGTCTGTAGAGCCTAATTTTCAAAATTCGAAATTCAAAATTGTTGTAGATTTGGTTAGGTTTTTGTTAGGGTTAGGGTTTTGCTAGGGTATGTTTGTTTGGATCATCGTCGCCGTGTCACCAATAAGGTTTGGTACGACGTTAAACTTCAAACAACCAACCAATCCTTAGAATGTAAAAACAATACAGTTTATACTTTATGTGATAACCTCAAGTTGAATAGTGTGTGTTTTCGGACTCATAATTGTGTAACATGGCAGTTTGACTAACATCACAGAACCTATGAAGTAGGGGTGGGCATTAGGACTCCGGCGAGCAATCAATCAATATATTTATTGCACGACTCAGAAATACATGACGATGTAGGGTTTGATATGATTTTAAGTGTGTACTTGGGGAATTTATATAGCAGTCTCTAATTGACAGTGGGTACTATTAACTTTCCCAGATGTCACCGCTGGTGAGTCATTAGCGTAGCAACTATTATCGCCCTCCTTTGCTATTACCATGGACACTGATCAGCCCAGCAGTACAGCACGAGGTCACCCATCCAAGTCTTGACCGGGCTCAAAGTCGCTTAACTTCGGTGATTTTACGAGCACCGGTGTGTCCAACGTGATATACCATATCAACGAACCTTCAAAAGTCAAAGTGAAACACACAGCCAAGGGTTCCCGATGGGCATGAGAGTGCACTAGAGTGCACTGAGCCATCAATAAATAATAAAAATTAATTATAAATCAAATTTTCATCAAAATTCGGTCAGCTCAGAAATTGCTGATAACAATGCCCTAATGCACGTTCATGCCAAAAATCAGGATTCTAATGTCAACGGTTCTCCTTATTTTGCCGACGAAAGGTTTCGGATGGACTCGCTCACTCACTCACTGACTGACTGACTATCGGACAATTTGCAGAAGGTAGCCTACTTCGTAGGAACAGAGTATGGCTATGAGCAAAAAATACTGAACTAATTTTTACTGAGAAAAAGCACTGAATACTTGGAAATCCCCCCGCCCCAAGTTGAAATCCTGCCTATATTAGGATGGGCACATCCCCAGTCAGAATCACCAGTAATTCTCATCAGAATTCGGTCAGCTCAGAACTTGCTGGTAACAGTCCCCCAATGCAACTTCATGCAAAACATCAAGGTTCCTATGTCAACGGTTCTCCATATTTTGCCGACGACAGGATTCGGATGAACTCACTCACTCAGTGACTACCGGACAATTTGCAGACCTACGACGCAGGGTAGGTATCAGGACTTCGACGCAAACTAAACTCTTGGACACCCCCCCCCCCAGTTGACATCCTGCCTATATTAAGATGGGCACTGTCCAAGTCAGAATCACCAGTGATTTTCATCAACAATCACTAGAAATTTTCATCAAAAGTAGGTCAGCTCAGAACTTGCTGGCAACATTCCCCTAATGTACCGTCATGCCAAAAATCAAGGTTCTAATGTCAACGGTTCTCCTTATTTTTCGGACGAAAGGATTCGGATAGACTCACTCACTTACTGACTACCGCACAATTTGCAGATGGTAGCCTATTTCGTAGGAATAGAACTTGACTTTTTCTTATATTCTATCTATCTGAAGATAATCACAATGTCAATAGAAAATTATCAAATGGGATAGATACTGCTGCACAGAATTCTCGGCTAAAGAATTAAAAAGGAAATTCCCATTCCTTAACCTACGAAAGGGAAATAACCTACAAGGAAAAACAGGCAAAATCATGAAAAAGTACCGTCAAAGTCCAAAAAAGAAACCCCAACAGATCGGATCTAAATGGTTGGATCACAATGAAGTGTCTAGGCAGCTTTCTATATATTGTAATTTGTAGTATATTTCACATGAAATCTGGTTCGTGGATTTGACTATAAAGGTGATAGTTTCATGCTACACATTTGGTAGGACAAGAAACCAACTTTGGGGTGTTATTATTTGCTCTACATTCTGAGGAACATCATTGATTGTGAGCAAATACTGATTTTTAATGTGTTCTCTTGAGAGACCGGGTGCTTGGAATTTTCCACTTGTTGAAAACTGTTCACCCTTTACTATTCCTATTTGAAGCGGGAAGCCGCGATATTCCGTCTATTTTCAGTCTTCTGGCCCTTTCGATAACTGCGGGGGCCGCCGGTCTCCCCGGGTTGAGTGTGATCTTCATGCTGATGATGCTTACGGCGATGCAGCTACCCACAGATGACGTCAGCCTGCTCCTGGCTGTCGAGTGGCTTCTGTAAGTCTATATTCAATCTGGTTGCACGAAGATGAAGTACGAAGTATAAATATTCACGAGACCATTCTCTCACCCTGAAGTGGATAGTAAAAGGGGTGTACGATACCAGGGAAGCCCCTTACTTGTTGTGTATATGGGACTCGTATGAGTCTCCAGAAGATGACATTCATCCTGGGAAAATCCAGGGATTCAAACCTAACTACAGTAGAAATTCATCGCGGTATCCAAATCTTAACGTGACCCAGGAAACTCCCTATTCCTCCGTCTTCGATAATAACCGTGTGTCACGGAAGCAAGTTCCCTTCCTTTTTTGTCGGACTATTGATATATTTAGGCATCTCTAGGGATAACTTATGTGTTTGTCAGTTTCTTCCTTCTTCCGCTTATTCTTTTCCCACTTTTCTTTTTCGTCGGATAACTTGCGTCAATCAACTTCAGATTTGTTGTGCATATATGCTCCTGTCTAGGGGAAGAAACCTATTGTTTATAAGCTCTGTTTGAGACTGGATACTTGTGTTTTATCTAGAATTTCTGTTATATCCAAATTTTATCTGGACCTATGCTGAAGTGACTGCCTCTGTTTGGGTACCAATTCCAGTTTCTCATTTGCATAGATATCACATCAGTGATTGGTTCACAGTTATAACTGTCAAAATAGTCTGAAGTCATCTGCATTTAAAGTGCATTCAGTTCCTGGTTTACAGCCATGTCATTCAATTGTGTACAGTATGGAGATTTTAGGCCCTGGAACGTGTACATGTATATACATTTCTCTCGCAAATGAATTAAACAGAGACAGTGGTTTTTAAAGCCGCTGACTTAGATAAATTGATTCAAGGACATCTCATTGCCAAATCTATGTAGGAGGTACAGGTAACAAGACCATGTGATTGTTTTTTTCTGCTGTTCCACCAAAATGTCGCGACACATGGGGGCAAAGTTAAAATTTATTTTCCGGACAATAGATCCTGAAAAACTGAACAAATTTGTATCGAGCCCGTGGCTTTAGCTGCGGAAAGCTCAATATATGGATCGAAATGAGGCAAGGCTTTGGTGTAAGACCTCCCATTGAAAAGGTAATATCCTGGACAAAAGACTGACAATACAACTTGCAGCAGATCCTTTGTCAATTATATTTCGTGAGTCTTACACCAAATCGTTGCCCGAAATGATGTCTGAGGATGTTCATGTTCCTGTTCCTGTCCAAAGAGTCGTTTTTGGCTTAGGAAATTGTTCCTGCCCGCAGCTTCTCAGCCCCACGCTGAGCCCCTGTTAGATTCGAATTTCGGGTGGCCTTAAATGAAGGACACCATTTTCTTCACTTCAATTATGCTGTCAAGTCATTCTATTTAACATCATATGACTTACCCTAAAGCTTTTGCACGAACCATATTTTGTTTCAGAAGTATAATATAAAATAACTGACGGGACTCCCCTGTTAGTTCTGAATTTCATGTCGTCTGAATTTCCTTCAATTTTGCTATCAAATCATTCTATTCCACATCATATGATTTACCCTGAAGCTTTTGCACGAACTTTATTTTATTTCAGAAATATAATACGAAACCGAACCCCTGTTAGTTTTGAATTTGCGTGTCGTCTTAAATGAAGGACACCATTTCTTTCAATTTTGCGATCAAATAATTGTATTCCACATCATATATGATGGCCTTCATATCAGGATACCTACCATTACCCAAGGCGCCGAGCCCCACCCTCCATCTATAATACTAGCCCTCGCCCGACCACATATATTGCGTCTGAGCTTATGTATCCAATATATCTTGGCAGAAAGTTGAAATCTGTGTGTAGTCTGCAATGTTGGTATAATTTTACCACCCCTGGCAATGAATTGCAATCGCAAAAGAGCTCGATTTATGAGGCACAAATTCATGTTTTCGAATTCGGTAAGTGAATCCCTTGCTTGGAATTGTGTTTCGTGCCAATCCGCCTCCAGATGGCGCCACCTGGGGGCCAAGTTAAAATTGCATTCCCAGACAATAACTTTCGAAAACCTTAAGGATTCGGTCCAAATTGGGTGTGTGGGTACCTTGCCGACAGATCTGGCTTGAGATTGTTTTTTCGTGCCGATTCGTGTATAGGTAGCGCCACCTGAAGGCTAAGTTAAAAAGAGTTTTCATACCATAACTTTTGAAAACCTGGACCGATTCTTTTCAAATTTAGTATGTGGATATCTAACCACAATATTTCGCTTGGCATTGTTTGGCATTGCGCCACCTGGGTCCAATTTAAAATTGTGTTTCCGGAAAAGAACGTTTAAAAACTTGAATAGATACTTTCCAAGTTTGGTATATGGGTACCTTAGCTGAAGGTCTCGCTTGGGATTGTTTTTCATGTCGATGGCATCATCTGTGGGGCAAGTTAACATTTTGATAAAACTGAACAGATACAGTTTTCTAATTCCAACCTCAATGCCTCAAAATCTCGGTTGGGAGTGTTTTATATGCCTATCTGCCTATACGTGGCGCCACCTGTGGACCGAGCTAAAATTGCATTTCCGGACAGTAACTGTTGAAGACCTGCACGGATTCTTTTCAAATTTGGTATGTGGGTAGCCTCCCCTGAGTTATCTTTTGGGGATATTTTTGTGCCGATTCGCCTATATGTGGCACCACCTGGGGGCAATGTTAAAATTGTTTTTTTCTAAGTTTTACGTGTTTACTCTCTTCACAAATAACGAATGTTTCTTGTCTTCAAATGCAAAAGGGATGCCTCGAACATATTCGATCGACTATATCTAGTTATGGTATGATATGATTACATGGACTGTATAATGCCGTAACCATGACGTTATTATATGTTCAACCTATAGCCCTCAATCCGAAATATAGATAATTTTTCGTTTTCACTTCCAGTACGTTTTTGTTCTTACATTTTCCGCTAAAAATTGTATTCGTGGCATCTGCTGAATCGTCTAACCAAGTTTGGCACCAAACATTTCTCTATAGAATCCAGAGGAGTGACGCTATGAACGACTGGTATAGCGAACGACTGGTATAGCCTGAGATAGTGTTGCTGTATGTTTGCTTGTTTGTTTGTTTTTGCTTTTTCTTACACATGGATTTCTTAATATATCTAAAATAAGACACAAGAATCAAAATAATATTTCGATGTAATATCACTGCATATATTGTTGACATTGAAAACGCATGCTAAAATGTATACACGAAATTGACAAAAACAGAAAAAAACCCTATTGCAAACTAGACATCACTGACACGGTCAAATATATCCCCCTTTTCAAGGTGAAGTGTAAGTCCCGTACAAATCATCCTTAGCGAGATAGCGGCTATTTTCGTTTTTGATTACGTCATTTCCGGTATGGTCGTCATTGAATCAAAAACACAGGCATTTCATAGCCCATCCCGGGACAAAAGATATGTTGGCAGAGCTATACAGCAAAAACTCTTCGTATGTATATCTAATTCCGGTGCTAGTGGTCGTGTGGTTATTCCAGTCAAGGTGTCCACCCAAACAGCTTAAGTGTGGCTGAGATACAGCACATCGCAGGAATCATTCTTGAGCCTTCGATCTCTTTGTGATGATTGCTACATTCATAGGGTCATGCGATTTCTTGTCTGTCCGCCGGTATTTCCCCCAAAACCTTGGCATTTTATTTCCTAAGGACCCTGTAGCAACAGGGACTTAATTATTGTGATATGTTGGTATATTTCCTTTCACAATCATATATCTATAATTGATATTGTAACAACGTACGGTACATATTTTCTTATATAGGCCTGTAGCATGACCTCTAAATAACTAATGTGTTGATATAGGTAGATATATGTACCAGAAACTAACATTTTTAGTATGCATTGACTAGCTTTGTCATATCGTAGAAGGATTAGATAAAATAGTTTAAACTTGATTCTATGTCACACGGTCATTTTGGAAGGCGGTGAGATCGGGCGATTACCAGATAACCTCATGGAATAGAATTAAGGAAAGAGCGATGAGTACGTTGAAGTAACCGGCTCCCCTGGTCTCGAAACAGACATTTACTCTCTACTCTCCTAGTGAATTTTCTTTAATTCTCATGCAAGGACGCCGAAATGATACATCTGAAAGACGTAGATTTTAGCTATGCGTAAGTCAACGAAACTTGCATTCCTGGAATGGGTTTGTCCAGATTTGTCTGCATGTTTAGACATATCGGACCGTATTCACAGGTTAAGGATATACTGAGCACACCGTCTAGAATATGTCTTTACATAGCTAAAAGTATGCCTTATAGCTGTGGTAAAGTATATATTTGTTGAAAACATGTGTTCATTGTAAATGTGTGGGTTGTGAAGATATTCGAATTTGAACAAAATTATTTTTAAAAAATGAGCCTTCTTCCTTCAATAGTTATATTCAAAGAAATATGCAGCTTATCGTAACTTCACAATATCTTCACAACCTGGAGGTTTACAGTGGGCAAATTTATATAGCTGGAATCCTTAAGAAATGCGCTTTTAACAAATATATACATTACCAAAGCTGTGAACAGTTATTGTTCTCCGTCTTGCTGATATAACTCATGAAGAGGCACGATGTCAGTATGGCTACAATGAATCATTAGCTCCAGGAATCCTGGCCATCGCAGGCCCATATAGTCTTCATTAATTTTAACAGATGCAAAGGGAATTCTTTTCAGCGTTACACTAGTAATTAGCATGGCAGTATTGAAAAGAATTACAAAAATATTGGAAGATATTTTTTGTCATTTAGAAAGGTGATCGTATAAGAGTATTTTCGTTATTTTTGGATTACACTTTCTTTAGTAAAGGCCAACTGTTCAGCTATGGGAGTTGTGTCATTACTACCGTCAGAGGGGTACTGTATATTCGCTTTCGAGACTACCGGTCTGTTACCTCCTACTATTGTGGGAGGCTCGTTGACCGAGTGGTTTAGATGGTCGACATTTTGTGCTGGCGATTAGGTGTCTTACTCTGGGGATCGCTGGTTCGGATCTCGCTCGATCAATTTTCTGTACTAGAATCTACGCTATACTAAGATAGTGTAATCCCAGAATAACAAAATTACTGTTACAAATTATATTACCAAAAATGGTTATTCGATGAGAAAATAAGCTTACAATACCTTCTTGCAAACGCCATATATTATAACATGATCTTGAGCTGAGGCCTCATTTTAAAACTGATGGTGTTAATGGTCTAGAAGCTAACAACAACCCAAGTTTAACGGTGGCTAAGCAGTCATAGGTTACTTCAATGACCATTGGTGCGAGAAACCGTAGTGCGAGAAACCGCTGAATAACGGTTACAGACTTGGCTGGATTACGTCTGTTGCATACTTAATTAAGTTCATGAAGGTGATCACCTCCCTTTGATATAGGCTATCGTGTATAATTTCCAATAAATGAACTTGAACAATTATTACGCATAATTCCATGATTTTTCAGCACTCGGTTCAAAACGACGGTGAATGTCCTTGGAGACGGAATTGGGGCCGGTATTATAGAACATTTATCTAGACGGGAACTTCGAAAAATGGACGAGCGTTTACCATGTATACGAGAAAATGAAATGCCAAAACCCACCCCAGAAGACGAATCTGTGGCATTGATAGTAGAAGCAAATCGTTGAATGACGAATGACATACCCCGGTACCCGTGAATTTGGATATGGAGGCTGGCATGAATTGTTGAATTAAAAAGACAACATAATGAGTTGAATTATGTGCAGATGACGGATGACGCTAGATGACGGAAAATGAAGTTAGTGCTCATCCAGTTACATAATCAGTTTGAAAGAGATACAAACTTATTAATTGCTCACGATGTTCTACAAAAATCGCAGTGCATCCACGTCTTTGTGATTTGTGGATGTTTCTCTGTCTTTCTGCTGTATGTAATAAACTTGTCTATGCACACAGAAAAAAAATACTTAAAAATTTAAGGAATATTCCCCGACTATTACACCAGCGGAATATTCCTTAACATAACTAGGAAATATTCTTCCCCATGTTAAGGAAATTCCATAACATGCTACGGAATATTGAATATTAAGGAATATTCCGCTGGTGTAATAGTCGGGGAATATTCCTTAAATTTTAAGGAATTTTTCTTTCAGTGCAAACTATGAGTTAATCTAATCCTTATGATTTATGTATAACTTAATCGTTTTCATACACTAATTCACTAGATTTATATATACGGCACTTTTCAGTGATGAAGTATTATAAACAGAATGGAAAACTGTTGACCGGCTTGAACTTGTAAGAAACCGGGCTTTGCTATATTATTCAACTAAATCCTTAGGCAATACCATCTTGCCCCGATAGCATCGAGCGGTGCCTGACCGCATGAATTCTGTTATATTCAGGATACTTTGCTATCTCTGTAATGTTTTAAATCGATGATAACTGGACTATTTTCGACCTGAAGTTTCCAAAATTATCATAAATCTAAGCTTACTGGTCCTTCCTTAGAATATCTATTTTCTTTCTCTATCGCCATTTCACTTTTTTTTGTAACTGCGCAGCGTCTGCGCAGCTTTTCGTGAACTTCCTGTTTGTACCAAATCGGAAGTTGTTATGTTTGGAGAGATAGGCCGACTGTTGGGAAACAATTGATATTTTGTGCAACTGTATGTAAAACCATTCAAAAATCGCATGGACTATCGCCAGATGGGCTAAAGAACGGCTCCAGATATTTATTTAGTCTGAACACAATTTAGTTCCACAGAAAAAGTACTTTTCCCGAGATATGACCCACTTTCAACCTGGCCAGAATGCGACCGTTGGTACAAATAACCTTTCGTGACCTCGCTGCGCAGTTGCAAAAAATGAAACGGTGATCTAGCTAATAATAGAAAACTTCGATCCATATTTATTATATTTACACTAGTTATCAATAGTTTTTAAAAAACGCCTCAGGTTACAGGGGAAACGCAATGAGAACGAACCGGAGCTCACGCAGTGACTCACGTGTCAATGCGCCTGTCGCCGCCTTCGGGGCAAGATAGTATTGTCAAATTGAACTATAGTGTAAATCAACGCTTTGTGTTTATTTAATAATGTCATGTAATAAAAGGTATATTTGATTACTTACTCAGAAATTCACTCAAGGATTAATTCATATAATTCACTCATTATGACTGCCTACTGAATGTCGGATATGAAAGGAAAGAAAGTCCCAGGGAACAATGTCCTCATTCATATGTTTCTCTTTAGGAGAATATGTCTTCCCCGAGTTGCAAATCAAGAAAAAATGTCTTTGCTTTATGTTATTAGATGGGAACCTATATGCTATTAGATAGGAGCCAGACATTGTTTCCTACGGGATATTCTTTTGTATGACACCGACAATATTCGGTTTTATTTCTCAGACTCACACTATCAAACTTCCGAGTATCTACCGATTCACAAACTCTGTACAGTTTGCAATTGAAAGCGAAGAAGAAATTAACACACTTTTGCTTTTAAAATATCAGTGGGGACAGACAAGGAAATACCGTAATTTCCCTAAAAATTCACTTTCCAAACTAATAAAGGGGATATTTCTACAAAATACACCGCCTTTGATTAATACACCGCCTTTGATTAATACACCGCCTTTGATTAACTTGAGAGATTTCAGATTAACTTACAAATATAGTAAAAGTGATGATGAGGAGAGAAGCAAGAGTCACATGATAACACCACAATTAAGAAGCGGAAGTATTTATATGGGATTTTTTGACACAATGGCAGAGACAAATAATTCGAATCTCCCGTTTTTCTCTAGAATTTAGCGTAACGAATAATTCGAAACTCTTTTTTCCGATATACGAATTAATAGAGAATGAAAACTCGTGTGAAACACGGGCAGAGCATTTCCCCAAATATATGTGATGAACACAGTCTGAAAGAACAGGAACAAATATGACCCTTAATAGCATAGGATAATATCAGTTCAATCAAAAAATAGTTTCCATGTAAGTCAGATTTGAATCCTCACGTGTAATTGAATTCTCACTGAGTTCTGGCTAACATTATTGGGTCATTGTTATTACAACTGCTGAAATAAGCGCCACAGACAAAAGCCCTACATGTCCCATTCCAATTAATTAATTTAAAGAATTGCAATAAAACATTCTACACTAACTAATAGTTTTATTACATTGTACATATTTTTCATGATTTTTGAATTGGCATTTTAATGTCGAATCCAAATATTGAACTCGATACGAACTAAAAAAACAGTTGATTCACACATTGCCACTTCTAAATACGTTTGAACAATACTACAGGATGGACTTAATCAAATAAGAATTGTTTGGAGGAATTGATAAACCAACAGTTCTGGTATACTTCGTTAGTCCTCTTGCAGATCTGAACATTACCAGTATTGGCCACAGACCAACGTTGAGTGTCGGACCAAAAACCTGGTATTTTTGGTAATTTTTGTATTGACAATTTAGATGTTTGAGAATGTCAAGAAATGAAGCGTACCAAACTTGATCAGTAGGTTCTCAAGCCATAGTTCGTTATATTTACAGTAAACATGTGTGTCATGTTTTTGCATTACAGTTTAATAGACTTTTTTTTCTCTCTGCTGTGGCTTTTGTCCCGATCCCATTATCACTATCATGGTATCAGTTTTGAAACAACGGCAATATCTCAACCTGCAATAGATCTGAATCTCTGTTTCATCAAGGGTATCTCGACTAAATATTCGATTGCTTTGTTGAATATTTTTATGAAAATAATGAAATGTTGAAATTGTCAAAAAGCTCTGTGTTGCTGGTGTCCATAGGCCTATTTCTGTTTCTCAGTGAAAAATATTATCCAGAAAAGGGCACATCTATCAAGTAGTAATGAAAATCCTTTCATGAACTGGATATTTTCAGAATAATAGGTTTTCACAAATAGTTCAATTCTAGATGATTTTTCCGGGCACTGCCCGAGATTTATCAAGTACAGTGCCCAATTTTACAAATGAGTGTGGGAAGAGTCATCCAATATAACCGAGAATAAGAACTTTTCTATCATATAAATATACCTGGGAGCTACTCCGAATGAAATTCCGTTGTTACCACCCATCATCGAAGCAAACAGTCAAAACACCATTTTGAAAAGTACGAGATCACTATAATCAAATTTTTTGACAATCAAACAAGCCGTTGGAAAAAAATCAAGTCAGAAAGGTTTACAATGTTCACGACTACAGCGCCATCTAGTGATCCAATAAAAATGTGAAAACACAACCAGGCAAATTCCCCAGACCTGTATACACAGCAAAGTTTATCTAAGGATTCTTTAGGGGTTTCCGAGATACGGACGTTTGAGATAAGGACAACGGCGGCGAAGTAGTTTCCCGGTAATATATAAGAGCATCCTCTTTCTGGAAAGGGGTATTTCACTGCCAAACATGGCAGTTCATGGTGTGCTATCATTTTCTTTATAGACACCAATATAAAGGTATTTCAAATCAGTTAAAATCTTCATCTGGCATGCTTGAAATACAGCAAACACTTCAACACAAGATTATTTGCCTGCATGGGGTATTTATTGTCGAATTATTTGCAATATTCAGGGATAGAGTAGTCCCAGCAATAACTAAAGAATGCCAGATCAAATTTTTAACAGATTTGAAATCCGTATACATTGTTGTCTTTGGTGCATGACATTTTAGCGCCTCGATTGTTGACCCGGACTTACTACACATGAGCGATGAGTACGGCACATTTACAGCACTTGAACACGCTTTTGGCACGCTTATGTATGGTTGGCCATCCCTGCCACAATTCCTCATTTACAGGGTGCCTGTAAATAATATATACCATGGTATATATACCATGGCATAAAATGCCAAGCCTGCCATAATTCGTATTTACAGGATGCCTGTAATTATTTTGTACCATGGTATAAAATGCCGAGCCTGCCATAGTTCCTAGTTACAGGATGCCTGTGAATCGCCAAGCCTATCACAATTCGTATTTACTGGATACCTCTAAATAATATATACCATGGTATAAAATGCCGAGCCTGTCATAATTCCTATTTACAGGAAGACTGTAAATCGCCAAGCCTGCCACAATTCGTATTTACAGGATATTCATTTTAGCCGTAAGTCGTAAATTTTCGCCTTCTTATTACTTCCACCAATGATATGCGCTTTTACAAATTTGATGCCGGGCTTTACACAACCTCCAAACAGGGTCATCTTCCCTTCTGCCTGTCGATTGACCCTGCCCTCAGTCAATTTACATATAGCCATGTACCAAAACATCATTTCACAAAACTTGAATTTTACCAGCCAAAAACAGTCCACATACTAAATACGAGGATATAATTTTGCAGATGTAAATGTGCGGGAACATTTAATTACGACAAAGCAAGCATCGCTGATTTGTTTTTAAACAAACGACCATTAGCCTTGATCATGGAGCTTACTGTTGATGGAGGAATAACATCTTATCAGTCTCATCTACCACCGTCTGTGTTTGATCCGTTTAGAACCCTGCTCAAAGAAATATCAAAGCAAGCAGGCTAGATAATGAGGTCTTAATCTGGTGACACTGCTGGTTTTATTGCTCTCGGCCTGTCCTGTGTGTTCAGATCTGGCCACTGACAGCATTCAAGGGTTACAGTAATCTGGGCGGAGATAAACTATAACCAACCGTAAACCGACCAATCTGTAAATAATGGCTGTATATTGGAAATCATGGTAGCCAGGAAATCAGGCTCGTAAAATGATGCCATTTGGTGCAAAAAAAACCATTGAAATCCGTCCACTAGATCCAGATTTATGGACCGAATGAACATATATATTCAAGCTGAGTTAATTGTTCTCGTAAAATAAAATATTTTCCGGGGACTTCCGGATAATATGAATGGACACTGGCTAGCTGCTTTACACATTCTGACATTCGATTTGGGTGCTCACACGAGCGAAAATCGCCTTTTAACACATTTACATTATCAGGATTTAACTCCCTAAAACATGCTCATACCACCACGGAACATTGCGGAATTAGCCGAGAGTCCCTGAAAGCCTGGTCAGTCTTAGTTTTATCACTGTCGGCGGCCAAATTTTGACCATTGATCTCATGGAGTGATCTCTCAATCTATATTAGGCCCCATGCCTTGATGTAGTCCAATGTTGTTGTTGTAAAGAGATGAACAGTTATTTAAGCACTTGATTAATTCTGGTTAATTCAAGTTGTTGGGATACCGAGCAGTTCGGATAATCTCGCACTTTTAATCTCTGGCGCAGGCTACATGACTTGGTGAAGACTCCCTGTGCGAAGACTGCCAGGGCGTTTTTTCGCCCTGTATAATTTACTGAGGGCAGGGTCGATCGACTGACAGGAGGAGAGATAACCCTGTTTGGAGCTGCGTAAAACCCGGCACCAAATTTGTAAAAGCGCATATCATTGGTGGAAATGATAAGGCGTAAATTTACGACTTACGGCTAAATGAATTACAGGCATCCTGTAAATACGAATTATGGCAGGCTTGGCATTTTTAGGTATCCTGTAAATACGAATTGTGGCAGGCTTGGCGATTTTATAACATGATACAAAATAATTACTGGCATCCTGTAAATACGAATTATGGCAGGCTTGGCATTTAGAGGTACCTGTAAATACGAATTGTGGCAGGCTTGGCGATTTTATACCATGGTACAAAATAATTACAGGCCTCCTGTAAATACGAATTATGGGAGGCTTGGCATTTACAGGCACCCTGTACATACGAATTATGGCAGGCTTGGCATTTTATACCATGGTATATATTATTTACAGGCATCCTGTAAATGACGAATTGTGACAGGGATGGCCAACCATACTTATGCTCTCGCTAACATGCCCTCTTACAATTAGAAATTAACGGGATCGGCTTCATTCATCTGCATTCACAAACTCATCAAAAGGGCGTCCGTGTGCGTCGTGGACTGTACATTAACTGCACATGTCGCGAGGTATGGATATTAGTATCGAGTTACCTCCTCTTATTCTCATTCTCTCATGGAATTCATGTAAATACATCCTCGTGCACAGTATAAATCTGCATGGGTATGGTGATTGAAATGGTATGGCCATGCAAAATTCTTCCAGCAATAGAATAAACTGGCACTTGATCAAACACGGCGGTCATATAAAGGGTGTGATTCGATTGATGGACGCTCTCAAGAGGTTATCACATAACAGTACATCTTCGGAGACAAGTTTGTTGAAAGAATCCCCTTTAAAAGTCGCTTGTTCCACGTGATTGATATGGCAGTGATTGATTGGCTACAATTTCACAGCCCCCAAAACACAGATTCCACAAATCGTGGCGAGCACAACGGTTTTCCCTTGCTTATTCTCTCCGGATCTAGCTGTTGCATACAATGAGGCTTGAGTAATCAGTAATCAGAATGTTTCAGGACAAAGGACAAGATGGTATACGAATGATACACAAATAAACAAATAGTACATAAAGAAACGTCTCCCTAGGTTTAGAGATCGAATATTATACAAAGGAATGGAGCCCCAATCCTGGTGACTAATATTATTGAAACGTTTTAACGTGGGGAATGGATGTTTCAGATCCACAAGAGAGTGCGCAGGGTCCCCAAGACAAACTGTCAGTCACCGGGAACGCACTCGTGCACTGATCTTGGCCAACGAGGGAGTTCGATTCAAACTGTCACCTTGTCTGGATCGAGGAGGTTGGAAAGGAAGACCTGTAATGACAACCAAAGCAAATTAATACAATACTGACATATAATTCTATGAACAGGTATACAGGATTCAGATCGCGGTAGCGTACAATCCCTGAAAAGAAGATCCCTGTTCTATGAATTGGATTTACCTGTATTCTTATAGTTATCTTTAACCGAACTTCGAAATAATAGCTATAACGCGATCAGGCCTGGTCACAGCCACAGTCTGGTCACGACCGGTTCTCTCGTGGTTGGGTCCAGCTTCTATCTTCCTTCCCCAGGCCTTCATGGTTGGATCCAGCATCTATCTTCCTTCCCCCGGTCCTCATCACTCGGGCTGTATGGACTTCTCGTCGTCGTCGTGTCTCGTCTTACACGACTAAGCCCCTCCAAGCGTTGGTAACTGCCAATGGATGCGGGCAGCCTGGGCACGACAGTACTATCACAGTACAAAGGCTTCTACGTCTCTCAGTAACACCGCAGGACTATTCAACTGTATGGCTCACCACAGCAGCAGACGGCACCCCTCGTAGGAATACACCCCCAGGCTTCAGCGACCCCGCTCACGGCGACTCACTCCGCGTCCCCGCTTCAAGGACGAATCATCAAGGCTAGAGTTCACGGCTATACGGTCCACATAGGATCGGACACCGATAACACACGGTGGATGGGCAGGCACCTGGTCTAGTAACCCTCTTCCTTTACTACTGTATGGGCACCTGGTATAGGAACCCTCTCTCTATTCTACTGTATGGTCAACTGGTATAGGAACCCTTTCTCTATAGTACTGTATGGTCAACTGGTCTATGAATCCTCTCTCTATACTACTGCATGGTCATCCGCAATAGATGGGCATCTGATCAAGGATTCCCCCGTTATATACTACTGTGTGAGACAGTATTAATCTATGACTGGCCGTGAATTACTCAATGTATGTACAGGGTGGTGAGAGACTATGTTTATGGAGGCGTGAATGGATAATCGTTTATGGTACGATTTACTGGGTGGGTGTATATTTATCAAGCTCTAGACCCGAGCCTATAGCTTGCGAGTGTTAGCGTGAATGTATTTCAACCCGTACGTTTTGTGTTTAAGTACGTGGGTGCATGGATAATTGTTTAGGTAGAAACTGTGTATGATTTGGTTTAGCTGTACCCTCTTCACAGAGACGAGCGTCTCCTACCGGATACAGCTTAATCGATACCATTAACCACAGGGCCGTACTAGCACAACTGTTCAATACGGTTGAGTCAAGTAGAGATGCGGCTAAGGTATGGCCATGCTATCAAGACTAACGCCGTTAGTTAATTCCCAGAGCTAAACCTGCACGTCTGTGCAGTACGGACGAGGATCAGGTAGAGATAGGAATAACCATTAGCGATAAGTGTCTATACCCTATCTCCCAGTGCAATACCCGCACAACTGTGCATTACGGTTGAGACAGGTAGAGATCGGAGTAGAGTAAACACAGCCCGGACGTGTGAATGTAAGTGAGTGTAAATGTATGCTATGATGTTATAGGATTCGGCGGCGGCACTTCTTCAATTCGGCGGCCTGGTCCCGGCCCGGCGGCGGCTCAAATTCGGCGGCCTGATCAGTTTCTCTGGACTTCGCTGGATAAATATAGCTATGGAGGAACAAACCATAATTCATAACGGACGTAACTGGTAAACCTCAGCTTCCAACTCTCTCTAGTTAATTCATACGACGACCGCAAATTTCACTGTTCCTCATCTGCATATTCCCAATGTTGGCTTCCGGATTCCTGGCTGACGTCATCTAAAGCGAAGCATGCGAGATCACCATCGTTCCTTTTCGCCGTCCCGACTGATCGTTTGAGATAACTTCACCGGGATTTCGAGGCATTGTCTGTCTCCCGGATTATTATAGTTCATTCTAGGAAAATTACAGCGTTGAATTCCATCAGGTAAGTGAACCGCACACATAAACACAATGTCACTTTCGCTTTCACGGTAGTGACGTGTCAAAACACCAGCTGTGATTTATTAAAGGGGAACCCAAGGGGTCGTTTGCATTCTGCACTTTCGTTACACTATACAAGAGTAGTGTGACTAACGTAACAGGACCTACGACCTATGATTTAAGTGTGTACCTTGTCCTAAGACTGACCATTTCCATGGTCGTATGAGGCTCAAAATCAATCTAATGGGCTTACTTTTATTATTTATTGAATAATTATTTGATTATTCCCTGTGTACAGCAGGTGGAGAGACTAAATTTTCACCCTCGCATCGTGCTTCTTAACGAAATTGATGCGGGCCGCCATTTTAGCACTGGTTTTGCGCAGTATGTTTTCTTCTGGTTTCCGATTTCGCGGTAGTCGACCGGTGTCCACAAAAATGCCTGGATTAGTCCCTAAATTTCACCAAAAGTAAGACAGAACTTGCTCGTAACAGGTCCCTAACGCACGTTCATGCCAAAAATCAAGGTTCTAATGTCAGCGGTTCTCCTTATTTTGCCGAAGAAATGATTCGGATGGAATGACTGACTGACTGACTGACTCACTCATTACCGAACAATTTGCAAATGAGAGCCTACTTCGTATGAACAAACCATCTGACCTGAATATCGTACAAAAAAGAATATTCCTCAAATCTGAGCTTCTCAAATATTTCACAAATCTTAACAACTGATTGTTCCCATTCACACATAGGCTTTATAAATGTAGATACGTTGGAGAAGAAGATCTTATTTTTATATATTGAGCGATAGTATTTAATCGATGGAGATAGATTCACCATCATTTCTGACAACAGACGAATAAGTGAACAGATCAACAGAGCTTTTGCCACTGGAGGAAAGTTACACTTAAAAATTAGGACCGAGAGGTTACAAAACTCAATAAAATTAATTTATTCATAACAACAAAGTATTTGTTCATTTTTCTGGCCTTGCTAGCGACGAGACGGAAAAGTTTGTCACTCTAAGCTAGGTGGAAATTCGAGTCATTCGACTTTTTGTCACTCGCTGAAGCGGGCATAAAGGATGATTTACATCTAGCACTGGTTCTAACCGACTACTCGTATAATCCTGCATATCATCCCTATCAGCATTCCGTGTCTGTTTGGTTTTCCTACAGCAAAAAGAGAAGATACATACATTTGAGTAGCAGTTCAAAATAAACTAAACTATATCTATTGCATTATCAGCTTTTCACTGATTTATTTCTTTGATGATTTATTTCAATTAATATTTATTCAGTAAAGGGGAAATTCTATAACATCGATTTATTTTCTATGTCAACAAATTCAGTGAAATTCAAGTTGATAAACCTGTAAATACAACAACAAAAGTGCTAGAGAGACCCCATAAAAATAATACTACTCACCAAATTGGATCCCCAGTGCTAAGCGGCGCTTTCTTGGTGCGCGCAATGTGGGAAACTCATTTTCTGGGTATTCGCGTCTGGACTATCTATTGTCACCACACACGTTCGGGTACTACTGGCGAACACCCTCGTTGAAGGTTAAGGAACAGGCTCTCGGAGACCCGAATGTGTTGGCAACGACTTTCGTCGAGACGACGTTTGCCAGACTTGTCATGATCTCCAAGAGTAGGTGTCTCCTGGTGAAAATATCTCTCATTTGACTTTCACTAATACTTATATTTCTCCCTGTTTTATCTCTGGCTATCCCCGAAAGAGCATCCACGCCTTCTTTTATAAAGATTTAATAAGTTTTGTATCCCCTAGGTCCTATTTTGAATGCATACCTTCGTGGAATATTATTCATTCCTCCACTCCCCATTTTTGCTCAACTCCTTCCCCGTAAAGAATCAGCAATAACTTTGCCTCACTGAGACTGGAATTTAAATCCATTTCGAATTTTGTCGATTAAATCGCGTAAAGTGGAGTACGACTAAGTAAGAAAGAAGCAAGCAAATAGTGTAAATAATCACAATAGACGCCCTTTTTCTGACCATCATTATTTCTTGTACAAGTTGTATGATTGAAAATGATGAAAACCACCATTTTTTGCAGAACATGTATCTCAAAAGGATCGGTTCGCAAAAAATGTTCCCTGTAGCTAACAATTATTGTCAACAGCTAAATATATATTTAGTATATACCTTGGCGCCCAGGCTCTCTCAACATGTTTCCGACTTGGATTGTACCTGTCATACCATATAAATAACGAGAAGAGTAGTGTTTGGAGATTACACTCTGAGATTGAATTTAACAAAACAAATCGCAAAGCAAGTAATCTGGTTGGACCTTCAGTGCAAGGTCAAACCTATCAGTACTTGAACAATTATCCCTTTTCCAATCTCATGGGCAATCTTGACTTCTGCATGACTGCCGCATGATTGCGTATTTTCTTAACTATGGGTATTTTTTTTTTAAACAAAGAAATCTAAATGTCATCTCTGTGCTAAAATTATGTTTGCGCAAACTGTAGCGAGAGAGAGAGAGAGAGAGAGAGAGAGAATTAAGGTTTAATGTCGCGTTCAGCAATATTTCAGCTATATAGCGACGATCAAACAAAAATCTAATTACCCAAGTCACTAACTTTACCCAACGCATTAAAACACACACATTATACCTTATGGAACAGCCCGATTTCTCTCAAATAACCGAAGATGCAATCCTCTCTCACCCGACTAAAAAGATCTTCCAAAGTAGTCGCTCGATAAAAAGCATCTCTTACAATCTTAAAATCTATCCATTCGATAAGAATAGGTTTCAGCTTGAGCTCATCATGGCATGAAGCACAGCACAGGACTGGCTCTTTTTTTAGTACATGTTCGTGAGTTCATCGTGTATGGTCGCCTGATCATGGTTTGATCGAAAGGTTTCCGGCTGTTCAGATGAGTATAGCCTACAGTTTTTTTTAACTCATGAAGTCTGTTATTATTCACAGGATTGAAACAGCCTTCTCACATAAGTACAGATAGAGAACCTGAAATCGCTGTATGGGATTCCAACAGGATCAATCTCATCATGTAGGGCTGCCTTATCCATCCTATCAGCCTCAGTATTACCTTTGATGCCAACGTGACTAGGCAACCAACAGAACACAATATCAATCTGTTGATCAAATCCACAGTCATGTAGTTGTGGAATACTCAAGATAGTGGGATGAGTCGAAGTTCCACTTTTAATCGCTTGGAGGCATAATCTGAGAATATGACATATTTTTTTCCTTTTAGTGGAACCAACACCTTCTAAAGCCAACAATATAGCTTTTGCTTCTGCAGTGAATATCGAACTTTGACCTTGTATTGAATTGAATTGAAATTTATTCACCAAATAATGAAGGTGTACACCAACGACTATCAGTAACAATAAGAAGAAAATAAAGAAAGAAAAAGATTAAACACTGGTACTATTAGCCGTATGAGCAGAATTGGCGGGAATAAAACGCATAAGGGCTTGT
>JAVTVY010006260.1:0-37289 GCA_036873755.1 Hanleya hanleyi | reverse complement strand
CGAAGGAACAATGTAATGAATGTGGTCAACTCTTCAAACGACCCAGTCAGTTAAGACGGCATCAGCGGTTGATTCATGGTCCGTCTCTACGGTTTGGGCGACAACTTCCTACTGAAGAGGAGCCGCGGAAGGTGAGACCCAGTGAAGATAAGCCCGGGGACACGAACGCCACTGGTGATGCGATCACGGAGAGCCCGCCTATACCCACAGTTCAGAAGAGCCTAGATATCCAGCCAGTCCCTAGCATTGCTGTTGCCAGTCATACGCCTGACGACATCGGACATTTTCTGGAAGATGCAGTGGATATTCCCAGCGATCTGTTACAGGACGCCCATCCAGTGAATGACATCGATCGGCGCCAATGGCCCATGATACGGCACATTTTCCACCGTGATCGCCCCATTCCAGATATCTACAATTTCCCACTGACCGACCGCACCCGTCTACGCAGCTACGTGGAAGCCATCTTCAAAGATCAAACTACGGCCTTCAAATTGAATGTCGCTTTCGGGTACATCTTACGTCACAAAAAGACGGACCAGTTACGGTATTATTATGCCAGTAATAACAGCCATGTGTTTGACCAACCGCTCACCATCATTAACCGGGGGTCACTAGAGACGATGCTGGAGATACTGGACACCGTGGAACCCTTGAGATGGGCACATCGTCAACGCCCCAACATACAATGGGTCGTAGAGAAGGTCACCAATGCCACGTTCTTCCTTACCAAGCTGACCGACCACCGCCATCGGTTGAATGCGTCACCCGCGCCCTGATGAATACCATAAGATGCCGCACATAGTCTCTATGTCTACATGCTGATCGTTGACTTGAGCTCAGTAAACACTTGTACATAATGTGACGGTGCGTTAAATAATAAAACATGGTGTTTGATATTTCAATTTGTTTTGCTGTGAACATACTAAACATACCCAAGGCGGCTCCCCCAGCCTGGGTATGATGTAACATTGGGGATAATAAACTGTATGAACCTTGCTGAACTTGTTGTTGTTCACATCACCCCATTGACTTGATAGGCAGATCCCAATAAGCCCGGGGACCGATATTAGCCCTTTTGGCTAGAGGTGATAGGGGTTTTCCCCTAGTTTAGAACTGATTGTGCTAAAAATAGATCAACAGATAGCTTGCTATAAAAAGGAAACGGCCTGGCCGTTTCATCAGACACTCTGTCAACCACCAAGATGTTCACTTGTACTACGTGCTCGAAATCATTCACTCGCAGGCACGACTTGCGCCGCCATGAGGCTACCAAGCACGATGGAACCGCCCGGTATAGCTGTACGATATGTAGGCCTACACTGTCGTTTCATCGCCCAGATCATTTACAGCGCCATGAACGTTCAATTCATGGGCCATCCAAGCGTCGATGCGAAGAATGTGGTCAACTCTTCAAATGACCCAGTCAGTTAAAACGGCATGAGCGTTTGATTCATGGTGCATCACCACGGCATGAGGGACAACTTTCCACTAAAGAGGTACCCAGGAGGGACAGATCCACTGAAGATGAACCCGGGGAGGAGAATGCCACTGATGATGCGATCACGGAGAGCCCGCCTATACCCACAGCTCAGAAGAGCCTAGATATCCAGCCGGTCCCTAGCATCACTGTTTCCAGTAATACACCTGACAACAACGAACATTTTCTGGAAGATGCGGTGGATGTTCCCAGCGATCTCTTACCCGAAGATCATCCAGTGAGTGAGATGTATCGACGCCATTGGTCCATGATCCGACACTGCTTCCACCGTCATCGCCCTATATTGGACTTGTACAATTTCCGACTGACCGACCTCGCCCGTCTACGCAGCTACGTGGAAGCCATCTTCAATGACCAACCTACATCCTTCACATTAAATGTAGCATTTGGGTACATCTTATGCCATAAGATGACGCGTGAATTGTGCTATTTCTATTCCAGTGCCATCAACCCAGTGTACGACCATCCTTTCACAATCACCAATCGGGCGTCGCTAGAGACGATGCTGACCCAACTGGACACTGTGGATCCCTTAGAATGGGGCTATGAACAGCGTACCAACACCAAGTGGATAGTGGAGAGGGTCACCAATGTTACGTTCTTCGTGGTTAAACTGACCCACCACCCCCATCGGATGAAAGTATTCACCCATGCACTGATAGATACTCAGAATGCGCAAACAACTATCTGAGGATATGTTTCCTCAACGGTATCCTGGCCTGTCCGATGACGATTAGAACAAACGGTTCAGAGCGAACATGGCCGAAGATGGAACTTTCTGAAATGGCGACTTCTGATTGGACAAGAGTAGCCGAGAATACATCTAACGGACAGGAACGAATATGACAGATGCAAATGGTGGCCTCTGATTGGACAAGAATATTCTTGAATTGTAAATATACCCAACGCGGCTCCCCCAACGTGGGTATGATGTAACATTGGGGAGAATAAACTATATGAAAAAAAACTTCTTGTTGTTGTTGTTCTCTTATGTGTGATCATTGTTGTTGTTGCTGTTGTTGTTCTCTGTCCGGTCTATATCATGGTGTTAAGGTGTAACGACGGGCGTCGACTGGCGTCACTGCATTTCGAAGAATTAGTGACAATTCCATGGAATATCAGAGCTTCTGAGCTATTTCACCTGGGCGTTGATGCATTAAGAATGGCGTTGGTGGGCGTTGCTACAAGATGACATCTCACACGACGCATTCGCACCGCGGATGGTCCATCTCTACACCAAATACCATCCTTCACTGCCCCAAAATGCTCACTTTCGCTACTACTCGTACTGATGACGTCACCAATGACGTCACAGATGCTGTGGATATCCCTCAACGCGGAATGTACACCCCGAGAGCTACAACATGACACCTCTCAGGACGCATTCGGACCAAGAATGGTTCCTCTCTACTCCGAATACCTTCCTTCACTGCCTCAAAATGTCCACTTTCGCTACTACTCCTACTGATGACGTCAACAATGACGTCACAGATGCCTCAACTCGGAATGTACACCTCGAGAGCTACAAAATGACACCTCACACGACGCATTCGGACTAAGGATAGTCCCTATCTACACCAAACTCACCCCCACGCACCCACAAAATGTCCACTTTCGCTACTACTCGTACCGATGACGTCATGACGCGGACATCCCTCAAATCGGAATGTACACGCCGAGAACTACAAGATGACACCTTCCAGGACGCATTCGAACCGTGAATAGCCCATCTCGACCCCAAATACCTTCATGTACCGCCCGAAAATGTCCACTTTCGCTACTACTCGTACCGATGACGTCACCGATGACGTCACAGATGACGCGAACATCCCTCAAATCGGAATGTACACCCCGAGAACTACAAGATGACACCTTCCAGGACGCATTCGAACCGTGAATAGCCCATCTCGATCCCAAATACCTTCATGTACTGCCCGAAAATGGCCACTTTACTTAATACAACCAACTGCGCATGCGCAGATTGACGCGACTTGCATTCAAAAACACACCATTCTGACTCTACCCCACACAAGCTTCACTTTGACACCTCACACGACCCATTCGAACCGTGATTAGCTCATCTCTAACCCAAACACACCCCTACATAGCACCCAAAATGTCCCCTTTCGCTACTACGGCCAGACTGCGCATGCGCAGACTATTGAACACGGACGAACCATTAGTGTAGTCAAGTGCCCCTCCACGAGAGCTTCAAAATAAGACCTCACTCGACCCCATTGGACCATTAGGGACTCACCTAGACTCCAACATGTCCACCCCGTATGGGCCTATACACCCATAGCCATGCAGTATAGGCCTATGGGCCTACCCAGGCCTCGGTGACTTTTTTCAAAAATTTCACCGATTCGCTCCGCAACACTTCCTATCGTGTTCTAAATGACGAGACGAGTAAAACGAGACCCCACAACCCTACCGCAAATGTATAGAAGTGGGTTTCCCAGTAGGATAAACATTGAACCTATACCCCAGTATGGGTCTATATGGGGCTCGGTGACTTTTTTCAAAAATTTCACCGATTCGCACGGGGACACTTCCTATCATGTTCTAAATGACGAGACGAGTAAAACGAGACCCCACAACCCTACCGCAAATGCATAGAAGTACGTTTCCCAGGGGGACAAACATCGGTCCTATACCCTCAGTATGGGACTATATGAGGCTATATCGTACTTTTTCAAAAATTTCACCGATTCGCACGGGGACACTTCCTATCATGTTCTAAATGACGAGACGAGTAAAACGAGACCCCACAACCCTACGGTACCGCAAATGCATAGAAGTACGTTTCCCAGGGGGACAAACATCGGTCCTATACCCTCAGTATGGGACTATATGAGGCTATATCGTACTTTTTCAAAAATTTCACCGATTCGCACGGGACACTTCCTATCATGTTCTAAATGACGAGACGAGTAAAACGAGACCCGACAACCCTACCGCAAATGTATAGAAGTACGTTTCCCAGTAGGATAAACATTGATCCTATACCCTCAGTATGGGACTATATGAGGCTATATCGTACTTTTTCAAAAATTTCACCGATTCGCACGGGGACACTTCCTATCATGTTCTAAACGACGAGACGAGTAAAACGAGACCCCACAACCCTACCGCAAATGTATAGAAGTACGTTTCCCAGGATGGTGCTATACCTCCCATACCCCATATAGGCATTTTCCCGTAATTTAGGATAAAGTCCGTATTCCGTATTTTTTCAGGAAAATTTTTACATACACCCACCCTGGAACTAGGGGGAGATAACTCTATTGATAGACAAGCCCCGTTAAGCCCGGCGACCTATATACCCTCATACCCCATATAGGCATTTTCCCAGGTTTTTCGATAAAGTCCGTTTTCCGTTTTTTTTTTTTTTCAGGAAAATTTTACATGCACCCACCCATGACTGGATGCCCCTTCACATAGGCTTCACATGGATACCTCATAGAACTCCATCGGCCCATTAGTGGCTCCCCTAGCTCCCAAAACGTCTATTTCCATACCCTTGGGCCACCGCGCATGTGCAGAAGGCCGATATATCAACCCCACACCCAGTCCATTAGATGCCCATTCATGAATGCTTCACTTTGATACCTCACTCGACCCCATCGGTCCACTAGGGGCTCCCCTAGTTCCAAAAAGGCTATTTTCATACCCTTCGGCCACCGCGCATGCGCAGAAGGCCGATATGTCAACCCCACACCCAGTCCATTAGATGCCCCTTCATGAATGCTTCACTTTGATACCTCACTCGACCCCATCGGTCCACTAGGGGCTCCCCTAGTTCCAAAAAGGCTATTTTCATACCCTTCGGCCACCGCGCATGCGCAGAAGGCCGATATGTCAACCCCTCACCCAGCCCATTAGATGCCCCTTCACGAATGCTTCACTTTGATACCTCACTCGACCCCATCGGTCCACTAGGGGCTCCCCTAGCTCCAAAAAGGCTATTTTCATACCCTTCGGCCACCGCGCATGCGCAGAAGGCCGATATGTCAACCCCACACCCAGCCCATTACATGCCCCCTCACATAGGCTTCACATTGATACTTCACTCGACCCCACTGGACCAGTAGTCAATCCCCTAGCTCCAAAAAGGCTATTTTCATACCCTTCGGCCGCCGCGCATGCGCAGAAGGCCGATATATCAACCCCACACCCAGCCCATTAGATGCCCCTTCACGAATGCTTCACTTTGATACCTCACTCGACCCCATCGGTCCACTAGCGGTCCCTACAGATTGCCGAACACTTCCACGAAAACCCACGGGTTTGGGACTACTTTCGGTCCGCGGAGGCAGACCGCATCACCGCCAGACCGCATCACCGCGGAGAAATACATGCCCCCAAGGTCACGCCCCATTCACCCAAACCGGAAGTGACGTCATACCTGCGCACAACACTCCTGCGCACACCGCCCCAATACCGCCCCAAAACCTCCCCATTTTTTTCTGCGCATGCGCAGTGAGGCGCTAAGACATCAATTTACCGTTTGTATACTAATATGTAGTAGGCAAAGCCTAAAAGTGAGCGCAGGATATGTGCAACTATACCCATAATGGACAACTATAACTTTTGTTGTTGTTATTGTTTATCTGCTAATCCACTCCTTACTCGATGGTTATATTTTTACTGGTGCTACAAGATAAAATCACATGGTGCTATGTTCCCACAATGCTGTTTGTTATCTTATGCTTGTAAGATGGGACACCATTGTGGGAGAGAGACACAGGCGACCCCTACCCGGCTACAGAAATTCCAGGGTTTCCATGGAAAAAAATGACCCTATAAACACCCTGGAGTATTCAGACAGTTTTCCAGGGTGTTTCCATGCTCTAAATCCAGGGTATGAAAATTTGTTTTGAGAAAGGCAGGATATCGTAGTCCAGGGTTTCCATGAACGAGGATGGACACATTATCCAGGGTTTCCATGGACAAGGAGGGACAAATTGTCCAGCGTTTTCACAGACGAGGATGGACACTGTCCAGGGTTTGATGGACGAGGATGGACACTGTCCAGGGATTCCATGTCCAGGATTTCCATGTTTCCAGCAGTATTGCTGCAGATCAACTCGTTTTCACAACTGGTTCATGTAACCGAATAGACTCCATATATGCAGGCACTAGATCCCATCATGAGACATAAGAATAATCATTTTGAATATTAAACATCTGCATGAAATGACTAATTGCTATGATTATATGGATCAATATATGTTAGGCCACATTCTAGTTTAATTTATTGGTGTTAAATTGTCAAGATAATAGTTTTTTTTTTCAATGCCATATTTGTGGATGTAAATGTTACCACCCTTGAATATATTCATTGTTAGCTTATTAATGTAATACTGAAAGACACCATATTAAAGTATCAGGAATTCCACAGAGTATATACAATTATCAAAGTTCTGCAATATGGGCAGAAGTATTTGCAGCAGACCTTCAGTTGCAGAAATGTGCAGAAGCCCTTCTGAATCACTTACAGATTAAGTTGTGAATGTCTCAGAACATTACATTGATAACAGAACATTGTGTACTACCTGCTTATTATTGAGTGTAGTGAATAAGTTTCCAGAGAAACTCTTAGACTAGACTACTACTGTGCGATCTAAGTCTTTTATATTCCAAATCATTACGACTGCAACATTCTACATTATGTGGAGTGTAGTAAAACCTGGTAATGTGGTTTTTAATAATGTGGTCATTCTGGTGATGAAAAATATTATAACCAATTTGTATATAACTAAATTGTACATGTATGAACCATATAGGCAGGGTTGAAGATGACTCGTATTTGAAATTTTGCTTTAAAATTTGAGCAGTGTGTCAAATTAACATACCCCTGTCCGAGATTACTAAAATTGGTACAAGTAGTGAAAAAGATTATGCAAGTCACTGCTGAAATGAAATTATAAGTCCCTTGTAATTGCAATTAGAATTGTGCAACAATATAGTGTGGTAGGAAGCATATGTGAATAAGATATCATATTCAGACATAGATTGTGGTAAACGTTCTTCTCCAAAAAGTTCAAAGTGAACCAAATGCCAATCAATGTCAAATTAAAGAAGTGGAATTGTCATTGGCTTGTTGTACGAGATCTCAGAAAATAACGACAAGACAGGTCACACATATTTCTCACAGCATTACTACTAGATGGTATTTTTTCCGATATACATGTATCATCTTGGTTACCAAGATTGATAAAGTTACTGCCCATTTCAGAACACAAGAAATAGTGCAACTTGCATTTTCCACACTTATTCCTGTGAAACAATGTCCATGGTTTTTCCAGCCTGTTTTTTAACAAAATTTTTCTAAGTCCAATTTCCATGCTGAATTCTCCATATGCCATGGTTTCCATTGACATCATGAACCATAGTGTCCATGGACATCATCCATGGATTTCATGGAGATCGTCTATGGATTGTCCATGCTGTCCAGAATATTGTGATCATGGACATTATCCATGGGTTTCCAGCATAATTCCAGGGATTTGTAGTCAACCCTGGATATAAACCGTGAAATTTCTATAGCCGGGAAAACTCGACTGTGTTTGGTAAAATACAGTGATGACCACGACCCTCAGAACCACAAGCCAGAAGTTTTTGGGCTAGGGCGACCCCCACCTAGTCTCGATTTAATTATCAGTCAATCAGGCCTAATAATAATTATTTCAAACCAATTTTTCTGACCAACTGCATTAGCCTCTGCTTTACTTGTCCAACTATAAGCCAATAAGCAGACAAATAAGTGGTGTGGGAAAGTTGTGGTAGGCCTTAATATCATTCATTCATGTGGAAACTATGATGTGAAGTTTCATCACATAATGAATATTATTCAAATATTATATTTATTAAATACATGAAATATATTATATATTATAATAAAATACAAAATAAAATTTTCTTTTTGATTATATATTATGATTTATTTATTATATTTAAATATATATTATTATATTTATTATATACAATTCTCATATTTATGACTTTCACATCATAGTTTTTGAAACTATGATGTGGAAACTATGATATGGGCTGGGGGAGAATAACTTCTTCTATGATTTCTGCTACATAATCGCAAGTATTAATTTAGGTGAGATCTATATTCAACTGGATATTGACAAAACACAAGAGCTGGACAAAATAAAGCCCAACCAATATGATGAATGAAAATTATAGAAAATGCCCACAGTTGTACTATTCATTTTACAATATATGGCACTGAATGTATTAAATTACATTCTTGTTAAATATCCCCTGTCAAGGTTCAGTATTCTATGTGGCTAGCTGTAATAGATCAGATAATTTCAAATATATTCAAATATGATGAATATAGAAAGTTGGTGCTTGGTGGAGTCTAATAATCACTGATGAAGAGGGAGCTCAGGACTTAAGGTTTTTCTGCACTGGTATAAGAGTAGAGTTAAGTAATGGGCATCTAGACTGACAAAAATAATTTTTATTATTTGTCAGAAATTAATCATTGACCAATATGATTCCTTTGAAAATTATGAACTTCCAATAAAAGATTTATGGTCTCTGTTTTTGGTTTATCAGCAGAATATTCATGTACACTGATGCAGGCTTCAGGAAGGTGGGTGTTCGGGTTGGATTTTGTCCCTTTTAGCCATACACAAATAGTTGTGCAGCATGTATTTCACAAGCTGTTGTCCACCCATCACCTAGCACCATGTTCTTCCTGTAACCTTGTTGGGATTGGGAATGTTTATCATGATGAAGCAACACATCTTTTTGTGAGTCCCACCAGTTGTCAAAAACCAATCTACAGTACCTATGCCGTGAAATATCACCATGGAGAGCTGAGCTAATACAGTGGAAAAAAAAAATTTCATCTCCTGGAACATCTAAAACTTAGCTGGATTGTTGCACAAAAGTGCAAGCAGCTGTTGTGTCCACACTTTCTGATGTAGAAACTTTGGCATAATTGTGTTCCTTTTCCAATAATGCAGAGTGGATGGAACAAATTTCTCTCCTTTTAATCATTGTATGTGATTCTTTGACACATTTGATTTGGAATAACTGTGTTCATCCATATTGTAAGATTTTTTTCTCTCTCTTTTTTTTGTAGCTTCAATATATATATGTAAAAAAAAACAAATTCAAATACTCTACGGAGAGCTCAATATTATTTTCTAACCTTATTCATTGAGTTAATAGCATTTTAAAAAAAAAATTTAAGCCCTGGACATAGCCATACGATCACATTTTACATGCTTTGTTCAGCCCCCGTGATCTGGAACCAAACAGATACCATCACTAGACGAAAGAAGCAGATCATGGTATACATTTCGGTTTTTACCGATGCCAAATGACTTGAATTGAAGAGTATTTTAATAAGGCTATGTTAATAATTTCTCAACATAATTTAACACTGGTTGATAAAAGTTACCTCCCCTCAACTATAACCATATCAGTCAAGAGAAAACTTTCACGTGTAAACTTTTTAGAGACCGATTTGGTTGTAGTTTGTTATGAAAAACAGGTGTTTGTGTCATAGAATTACTTTCTGGGAGATATTGAATAGTATGTCGGTAGTTTATATATATATAGATTTCTGGCGTATCTGTGCCACGGCTATTCATAAAAGCTGAAATTCTCAATACCGGTGACGTGCATATTCATGATATGGTAATGGCGTGGATTATCGCTACCGCAAAACGGGGGAGATATTTATGAATATTGTCCAACAGAAAAATCTATTTAGAGTTTAAAAAATACGGATATAATCTACAGGAATTTACAACGCCAACACTGATATATACAGTGGCCAAAACTGACCTTTTTTGGACTTCCAAGTCCAAATCTCAATGACGAGGTTACTTTGCCTGACAGCTGTCAATCAACGAGCAGACGACGCCCTTATTTCCGGACGGGGTCTGTTGTTTTCTCAGTAACAATATATTTTTCGTTTCAACTTTATTGGTGGTTTTTATATTTTTGAAGGGGATTTTATTCAGTCACGAAGTCCAAAAAATAGTCTCTAGAAGAAAACCAGATGTTGATTTCCGAGATGCAATATTCAAAATGACCCCCTAATACGACGAGTACCCGGATGTAAACCGGATATACCGTGAAAAAAGATTCGTTAGGGTTACAGTTTCCATGGAGTTGTGTGCATTTCTCATACGTACAGATGTTGTCTATTGAGTTCGCTTCGCGAACGACCGGCTTCGCCGGTCGTTCGCTGCGCTCACTACTAGGGTCGGCTCAGATCCCCTGGGGTGGGGACATGCCCCTGAGGGCAGTGGGTGGGTTCAATGAAAGCTCGTTATGATAAACTGAAGTGTCGTGAGAGGGGGGCGGTCAGCTTTCATTTCTTCTGCCGTTCTAGAGATACGGGAGAAAATTTGTTCCCTCTCCCCCCTTCCAAAGACCCGGTAGGGTTAATTTGATAGGAATAACATGGGAATAGATAGGAATAGGATAGGAAAGTGTCCAAAAACTTTTTGTTCATCAGAAAGAAAGTTAAGTCTGTGACCCTCATTTTTTTATTTGTCTTCAGATGAAGCAGGTTGAATTATGCGTCATCTGAAATTTCGATTAAAAATCTATGTTCGGTTTGACCTAAAGTTCCAATTTTATTTTTCTACATTTTTCTATCATTTCTATGTCAATTCAAAACAACTGGTACCCCATGTTGAAGGGCATCTATAACATAAGCTGAAAAGGTAACCCCTTTTTCTGCTATGTAGATCAGTGTTCATTTATATAACACGTTTGAATAAAAAGTCTTTGTAGAAATGAGAAGTGTGTCGGTATCCCCCTTAAAGAGAAGAGCGTTGAAAGAATAACAGAAAATGAGAGTAGAATATTCAACTTGATTTGTGAAGATTGTACGAGATAAATCAGCTCAGTAAACTTTTGAAACCATACATCTGGTATCGGAGTTATTAATACCACATATAATCCCTCCAAGTAACGCGAGATGAAACGGCCAAGCATCATTTTACATAATTAGAGACTCTATTTATGTACATATATTGAAATGGTTGGGGCATCGTTGTATCAAAAATCGGTTAATTAAATGGAATCTGAAGATATTCGTCGTCAGTTTAATATCTGACAAGGCGAGAACAGTATGACTGTAAAAACAACAAGCAAAATGATTGTTTTGGATTTGACTTACCGACAAGATAAAGCACTGTTAGAAGAGAGGCCGCTCTGAGGTAACACCGCATAGTGATCGATTCTGGAACGACAGGTGGCAATGTTTCATTTTTTTTATTAAATCATGATCACTGATATATCAACTTGGTTTACCCAGATTGGCATAGAACAAGTATGCCAAATTTCAGATGTCGGGGTCAAATAAATTAAGAGAAATAAACAGTTCTTCGCGCAAACTTATACAATAGGAAACTGTTTGATATCGAAAATTTTATTTCACGAGGGGAGTCCATTAAAATATTAAATATTGAAACTAAGTAATACAAAAAAGTTTGTCCCCTCACTGTAAACGAGAACTTAACCCTCGTACCCGATATAACTGAAAAATGAATTACCTGATTTCTGGACAGATATAGCCATATTCTGCCAGAAGAGAACTAAAAAACCTGTTTTACCGTACCTTCTGCAATACTGCTACGTCACCGAGTCACCGAGCGAGGGATTGTGCGTTGTTTTTCACGGAAGGCGGCCCTTCATGAAATACAAGGCAAAATACGTCAAACAGAAAACACAAATTATGAAAATCTAAAAGTTAAGCATTAAGTCCTAGGAGAACGCGATTAAACATTTAAGGGAGTTGGGTGTTGGCTCAGTGGTGTATGACTGGGACCAGACTTTCCCAAGGAAATGAATAACAGTTTCTCCTAATTATAGTAGAGAAAATACCTATATATATTGCGCTTTGTATTAAACAATGGAATAACCATTCGTACTATATTTGTAAGAATATTCCCTCACAACCTGTTTATTTCCTATTCAAACTATCACGTCTAATAAACAAGGGCGACCCCTGGCGGTTGACATACTGTGTATACGTACTGGAAAATCGTATGGGTGTAACTGGGCTGTACAGTTAGCTTAGCAGATAATGTCACATGAGGTCCTACACCAGGTTCTGCTTATATTGTAAGCTTCTTCTGGTAACGGTATTTTATCCTGAGTTATCCAGACATACTGATGTGTCAGATAAACTTGTCAGATGGCCTGTATTGTTATACACGGATCTACACAATTCGTGTGTTGACTAACTTTTACAATAACTTAAATTAATAACATTAAATATTTAGAAAGAATATTCCCGATTGAATTATCTTTGTCATGGCAAGTGACGAATCAAATAGTAACAGCAATTAAATACCAAACAGCCCATCCTGTCATGTTCAAATCGGACAATATCTATAATGCGAGAAATGCAGGCTATAATGTTTCAACAAAAAAAAAAAATCCGGATATGGAAACCTGATGACGTTTCCTCCCTCTTCTTTCCCATGATGCAATGCACATCCATTGTAGTTAAAATGACAGGTGGGGATCATAACAATGCAATGGGGAGATCCCACTTTAATCCTTGGACAATGCTGTCTTGCCTCGGCTGTCGGCGACACTGGTACACAGTACGCGTGGGTCACCGTGAGTTTCGGGTTGTTCTCATGATCTCTCTCCTATGGTTATAACATGGAGTCGGTTTTTCAACTATTGATAACTGGTGTAAATATGATAATATGGATAAAATATTCCCACCATCCCAAGGAAGGACCAATAAGCTTACATTTATGACAACCCTGGCAACCTCAAGGCGAAAATATACGTTATCATCGATTAATAATATATTCTGGATTAAAGACATAGAGAAGCGCTCGGAAAGACGAACCGGAGCTCAAACGGCCAGCCAGGTGTCGTTGCACCGCCCGCCGCCTTCGATGCCAGACAGCATGTTCCAGGGATTAACTTGAAGTATATAGTGGAAATTGCCCATTCAATTATCCTGCCATCTCCATTATGTAACACGACATCAATTTAATTATTCTACTTCACGACACAGGTTGACATCATATATGTAAATCTTTCAAAAGCATTTGATAACGTAAATCATGACTTGCCCTTATACAAGCTAAACTCTTTTTGCAAAGATGTGAAACTTTTAAATCTGTTCTCTATCTACGTTATGTAACGTAGCACAAAGAGTTGCTGTTCATGGGACATCTTCTCAGACAACAGCTGTACCATTCGGTGTCCTCCAGGGGTCAATATTGGGGTAACTTTTCTTTGTATTATATACAAATGGTGTACCTGACGTTCTTTTCTATTCTATGCTTTGCCAATTACTCAAACTTTTCAAGTTATATGATCAACCAGCCAAGAGGTCAAACGGGTAACGCATTTTAGAATGTGTCATTTTAACATCTGATTTCAATTTTAAAATTTATATAGAGAGCATTTGTAACAAATCTCTTAAAATGTTAACATTGATTAAGATAATCTGAAAATCTTCCTCTTCTATTTTCGCCATAAAATATTTGCATATAACTCCTGTACGGAACAGATTGAAATATTGCTCCCCAATTTGGTCAGCCCGTTGTTAATATCAGTTTGATAAAGGGAGAGGGCCCAGAAGAGTTAGTAATATCTTTGTTTCAATATCGGCACTCGCTGTGATCAGTTAGTTTGCAGCGATGCAAGAAATGTTTTAGATTTAATGTGTTTACATAATATTCCTGCGAAGTAGGCTACAGATCGCAAATTGTCCGGTAATGAGTGAGTGAGTCCATCCGAATCATTTCGTCGGCAAAATAAGCAGAACCGTTGACATTAGAACCTTGATTTTTGGCATGAACGTGCATTAGGGCATTGTTACCAGCAAGTTCTGATCTGAAATAATTCTGATTAAAATTAGATTGATAATTAACACTTCAGTATATTGTTATAGATATATGTGAACTGTAGCCTTTAACGTGTATCCTATTTCACATTGGCCACACCAGGCTTGAGCCTTCAAATTCAGGTCAAATTACCCACAGCTAATAATACCCTGTCCCACTGTATGCCACATGGCCCTATTACTGAGGTTAATCTTAACTACTGCATATACCCTCAAACAATCAGCGCTGTTTCCATAACGAAGCTGAGGTGGTTTAACGTTTATCAATGAAGAAAATCACCGATCAACCGCCATAGAATATAATGTGAAACAAGAAAACCGGAATAGTACATTCATCAGATTGCCGATGCCCAAAATGTGTTGTCTCATATCTCTAGATAACAACGTGATGTAGAGACGCTATTTATTCGTCTTTGTACCGGTTATGCTCAGGAGAATGACATAGAATCATTATTATCGTGTGCATAGAAGGTGTTGGTCTTGAGTTGAATTACCGTAAACTACATAAATGCTACCTTTCTACTATAGTACTATATATAAAAATTAGTTGTATTGTTGGGAAAATAATGTGATTCAAAAAGTTGTTTTGATCCTGTACAAGGGCACTGAAAACCATTAAAGAGATGTAAATGTATTTTCACACGTAAAGCTTGAAATCTACTGAACCTATATTATTCAATCTGTTTCCTTTAATTAAAAAATTGTAAAATTAAATCGGCGATCGTTATTTATTTTGGAATGAAGGCGCATTAGGAGACTGTTACCAACAAGTTCTGAGCTGACCTACTTTTGATGAAAATTTCTGGTGATTTTTGATGAAAATCACTGGCGATTCTGACTTGGGCGGTGCCCATCTTAATATAGGCAGGATTTCAACTGGGGGTGGGGATTTCCAAGAGTTCAGTTCGGGTTCGAGTCCTAATGCCTACTGTACTTCGTAGGTCCTGTGACGTTAGTCACACTGCCATGTTATAAATTTTGTCCCAAATTCCAATTTATGTACCACCAATGCTTTCACGCAAACCATCGCTCATATACAATAATGAATGTTAGAAAATTATCTTGTTTACCTCGTGTTACACGGCTATATCACAGTTTTACAACAGATTCTAATTTAGACAATTTTAATTCAGTCGCTGTCTTTAAACTTATATTCAGATACTTTTACAACGCGCATGAACGATGATTGATTTATCTTAATACCAGTACCTTCGCTTTACATATACCTATACTATTTTATAATAAATTATAATTATTTGAATGACTTGTTATAATACAGCATGGATAATTCTGTACTTTTCCTGCCCGGAAGATATCGTTTTATGGAACCTGCATGCTCGGTCATTGTGCCTTTTGGTTCTGATCAGGAATAAATAAATAAATAAAATACCCAGAGATTTACAGGCAAAGCTCACATCGGGTCACGCCTCACTGAGTTCTTCTTCTGAGTGAAACAAACTTGAGTGTGACATTAAGCCAAATTCCCTCCCCTCCCTCCCTTCTTCTAAGACTGATATCGGGAAGCCCGAATTAAAGTGAATCAGGAGAGAGAATACATCAATGTGTTGGATTCAACACTTACAGTGTTATTGACCAAACATTATACGTGTTAATTCAACATTAAGTTAATTTGACTACAAAATTTTAAAGTGTTGAATACAACCGCTTCAAGTGTAGTCGACCCTTATCCAGATTTTAACACTCTGTAACACGTTAGCATTAAGTGAAAATAAATAACCTCTCGCTGACTTGAATGAACACAGGTAAGACTCAATACTACAAGTATTAGACACTTTTGGTTTCTTTGTTGTTGTTTTTTATTTTTTTATTTTATTATTATTTATAATTTTCTCCAGCATTGAGTATTATTAGTATTACGGAAAAAATAGTAAAGAGAACAAAAACTAATATTTCAAATTTATACTTACTGATGGATAAATAACGTTCTCGATGTTAGCCTTCAACGTATATCTCCCAAAGCTACCCTTGGTTAACTGCATAAGTAACTCAGAAAAAAAATTCTAGAGTAGGTGATTCTCCCGTCGGTGTTTTGTCATTCGTGAACAATTAAGGACTGTGTCCACACAAATTATGCATTTTACAAAACTAGTGGAGAGCTCAATTAAACAAAGTGATGAATGGAGGGGACTTTCATGAGACTGGACTGGAATCTTGTGTAGAAAACTGGCCTGAGATTGACGCTGCCAGAAAATCCGAACTATTTACGTCACGTGACGTTTAATAGTGCCGCGATACTTCCTTATCATACACTAGAACTACATAAAACAAACGAAATTATGAGCGACGGTTAATCGATGTTTTATTTATTTATTTGTTGTTGTTTTTTGTTTTTTTCACAATAATTTCTGGAAATGTTTTATTATTATTATTATTATTATTTTTCGTTATATATCATGTTACCTCAGTTACTGTTTTCACATTCCAGTGGCAGCGACTAGAAGGATAAGAAAAAATAGTATGGAGATCGGCACAGCTCGCGGAGATTCGAGATTGACCTCTAGAAGTATCGTGTGCGTGAGAAACTGTGAGACTTCAGTCTTTGGGTGCGGTCGTGTAAAAAAAAACTAAATACGGGTATTTGCACGTGCTGTCCGATTCGACCATTCACTGTGTGACTCCTCGTTTCTCATCCAGTTCGACACAAAAAGAAGACCGTTTTAAAGTAGTTTAAACAAATAGGGCCCTAGCAAGTCGATTTGATCAGCAGAGACTGTGTTCATACGCCTAATTATAGAAACGGCTACATGCAGCCAGTGTATTCCTGACCGTATGAAATACTTTTAAAACTCATCGGACGAGAGCACAGAAGAGGAATGAAGGCATGTTTGGTTTTCTCAATACCTTGGAAGAGATGAAACTTCAGTTCTCGGACTCGATACTGAGGCAATACTGATGTCATGGGTAAACGGAAAATACAAGCGTCTAATCCGTCATTCAATATTAAGCCGTCGTTCATGAAAGAATTTCAGCGTCCGTAATCCGAAGACCTACACTTTCGGAACCACTGTGTACCGGTACATATTATACACACTCCACTGTGCTCTCTAAAATAATGAAATTGAAATTCAATCTATCTGATTGAAATTAGTGAGCAATCTTTTATTGGATTGAAAATATTCAATCTAATAGATTGAAAATACTCATTCTAATAGATTGAACGCGATAAAATGGATCTGTTGTAGACAGAAAATTCAATGCACTAGATTTGAATTTTCAATCTAATAGATTTTATATTCAATTGAAAAGATTGGTCACCAATTCCAATCTGATAGATTGAATTTTCGATCTAATTATTTTGGAGAGTGTACCTTCGTATGTACACAGGTTTGCGTACTATTTATACAAAAAATGTATACCCAGTCACTTCTGGTTATCTCACTTGCTTGTCAGATTTCTTTATCTCCGTATAATTATGCCCCTATGCCCAATTAATCCAATCATATATTTTTACCTGCGGCACGCAGGTCTACGGGAGGCTCGCGTTGTTGTTGTTGTTCTTCTTCTTCTTGTGACTTTTTGAAATACGCATGCGCTAAGAGAGTGTGGTCTCTGCCACTCTTTCCTTTTCAATCTCACATGACAACACTGTCCTCATACACGTTTGAATTCATTTGCAACTATATTCGGTGGAATTAATTATTGCTTCGTTGATTTCCGTTCAGACTTCAATTGTCTTATTACCATTTTCATTGAACAGTATGCACATGTATATACAATTTAAGATCCTTGGATTTCTTATATACCAAGGATGGTTCAGCTAATTTGCATACAGTCACAGGCGACTGTCTTAGAAAGTAGAAAAATAAGTTCACTACTTCTAGTAATCATTTTATCTACCCAATCTAGATAAAACACAAATTGGTGAAGAAACATAACAAGTAACGCATTATCATTATGATTAACATTGAATAATACTTGGTATCAAATTATAGATCATGCATCTATAAAAAACAAACGCAACAATTACGTTTCAGAAGTAAGCGGAACAACTCAGCAACTTTCACCGAATAAAAATGTTTAACTTTACTCCCAAGCAATTCGCATATATGGAAATATGTTTTGAAAGGAATAATAACTTAACCCTCTGTGGAAATCGAAACAATGATCCTCCAATCCCTGGACTTGCACTTAATGTCTTAGCTATACCGACTCATTGATAATACTCAAAACTGACTTTATGCGCAAATGATTTTATAATACATAAATGACTATGTAGTATTTAATGAGTCAGACAATCCTATGCGCGAACAATACAGTTGTGTAGTTATATTGTGTACTTTCGGTACATAGCTATTTCGAATGATCCTCTTTCGGAACACAGTCTCTCTATCCCCATTCTCGCAAGCCAGGGCTTTGCTTCGCTGGTATTGATGTTCTCGTCCTCTCCCGCACCCATAACCCCTTTAGAATTGCATTAATCACTTCTGTAAAATCAATACTTATGTGTATCAGCAGACAATGGGCAGAAACATGTTGCATTTGACATCATTCTCTCAAGTCAGAGCCCATTTATGCTAGAACTTACTGGTTCTACACTTCACAATTTACGTTACTTTGTCAATCAGTCTTACGAATGAAATTACGTCATATATGAGCAGATACTGACCATAAAAGCGATCTATTTGACCTCGTTGTCAAAAGCTAGGACCTTGATTTCCTTGAGAGTTTTTTAAAATTTATTTTGATACTTAGATACCTTTCATATTGACTTGGAAGTCGTTTTCGCGAATGCAATAATTTGATGTACCAAAAGATAATAACGAGAATTCGACATGATTCTCTTATACACACAGACCTTGTTTAGTGAACTAACCCTGAAATTTCGCACTTAAATCACCTTCCGAATGACTTAATGACAAACATATTCGCGAATTGATTATAGGGAGATATCCATAGATACTGACAAGAAATGTTTCTTATTTGCAGAATTTGATTTAAAAAAAAAAAAAAAATTAATAAAATTATCAACCTTCGAAAAGGCTTGACCAAACATGTCGGATGAGGTGATATCTCCTAAGGATGAAATAAGTAATCATTTGTATAGAAAGAGCAAACCATGTATTGATATTGGCTTGCTGCATGGAAAAGAGTGTCAAGGTACCGTATTTAGTTTGCAGATGATAACGCACATAAATGCAGAAACTTAATTTATTATTCTAATCGAATATCAAGACTGTCACAGGCGTCAATTTGAATCGTGAAAAATGTCATTATGCCTCTTGAACAGATCGATAAAGCCTTCAACCCCATTCCATAGTTTCACAGATCAAAGTGATAGACCTGATAATAAATTCATTGAAAATTAACTTTGAAGGAAATATAAATTTTTCATTTTGCTCGGCAAAGTAAGCGAGAAGGGAGACTGAAGAGCGTAGATGTTCGCGCTATGACTAAATCCTTGAAATTTGTTTGGATTTCCAAATATTTGAAAGCCTTTTTCATTTGCAAAAATCAACGGCTGAACCGAATGTTTTGAAACTTGGAATACACGATACTTGTACCAAGACATTGCCAAAGCGATCATTGTGACTTCGTCTGTCAATTCAGTATAGACGGCACGGACCAGTCAAAATTGTCGGAATTTGAACGGGGAAAGTGAATATATATATATGGTATCAAACCTATTAGTCAATTCCTACAATTGTGGGGTAGAAGTTGAAAATTACTTCCCTTGGCATGAAAACACTTGCAGATGGCGCTTTTTTTTCTACAATTACCACTACCTCCGCTGATATGTCTTTCACTGTATTATTGCCACTGCCGCAGGTTTTGACTACAATGTAGTCATTTCTCACTTGTTCTATAATGTGAAGACCCCATGGAACACAGAGGCTCGTTACAGTTGTTAATTGGTTACCTAGGTTGATTATGAGAAGGAGGGGGGGGGGGGGCGGGGGGGCGACGTAGAGATTTATTTCCTACCTGGACCCCCCCCAAATAATCAACCTAATTAACAACGGTAACGAGTTCCTGTGCCATGGAACGTTCCTCGCTGATTATAATTGTCGGGTTTGGCGTTGAATTTTATACGACATTTTAAATCATGACGATGGCCAACTGGCCCTTTATCTTTGTTGATCCACAGTGTATACAATACTATGGAAGCGTGACTAGCCAGTGTGAAAACAAAATTCTAGATTTATCTCCTAATTAGGACTTATTATCTCCTAATTAGGAGAAAAATCTCGGACTGCAAATTTCATAACTGCTAATTTTTGCCATTGTGTACAAAAGTTCACAATTTGTGTACATTTTGTACGCACAAGTTTTGAGAGTGAACTCATATAAAAGCATTAGGACAAAATTAAAAAAAAAAGAACAATCCTAATATACATAAATAATGGATAGTTTCAATATTAAATTAAATTCAAAAGTAAATATTAATTTTATTCATGTTAATTATTAACTAAATAAATACTATGCTAGTTTGACAAAAAATGGCGCGTTTTGGCGAGGACTTCCTCTCCACGAGGTGCGGTTGAATCCCCGAAAAACATGAAACACTAACCAGAAAAGATGGTTTTCATTGGCAACATTTTCAATAACATTTTATCTATACTCAGAATAATTGAAAGTTATTGAGTCCCGTGATTCTCGAATATCAGGGCCTGGAATTAGTGTAGTTGTGCAAAATCACCCTCATATTTTTCTATGTAAGCATATGAAGGTAGATCTGAACCAGAAACAGCGTTGGTCCACAACTATACCTATATATATTGAACCACCGATTTGTTTTGGTTCTGTCCGATCTTCGTATGTTTTCGACAGTCAAAGCCAAGTTCAATCTTTCATTCATAATATTTCTTTTTTGTACTTTTGATATTAAGTGGAATAGACCTAGTTTTCGCGGCGCGACGCGCATGAGTAGTCAATCATTAGAGATTTTTATCAACAGGTCTGAGGAGAAACATAAATCTGCATGTATAGCAGACAGATGCACAACTGATACAGTATATCTTATAGAAGAATGAAGTTAGATGCGACTGGCGTTATTAATTTTCACTAACACTCGGTGCAACATCTTGTTCAGCTGTAAAATCAACTCTGTTGAGTAACGGGCGATGCTAATTGGTCGAGAGCCATGTGCATAAAAGCTGCGCGTGCCGCATTTTAACCACAATGCAATCAGAGGGTACATGTACAACCTGATGTCATGAGTATGCCCAACTCTGTGCTCTTTCCAAAGTCAATAGGACAACCTTTTAGGGTATAACCCTGTGCAGTCTCTTAACAAAAGCTGTGTTATGCGCTGTGTTTGACACAATAAAATCACCCATCGTCAGTATTTGTCTCAACGCAACTATATATGATGGTCAGTTTGGGCGGACTGAGAAGACTGTCACGTCCCCCCGAAAAGACTTAAGAAAGTGGACACGGCTCCGCCTACACAAGAGATTTAACATCATAAACCCCGTCATTATCACCAGAGTGAGAATAGGCCTGGTAAATCCACACGTATAACATGTACGAACACACGGCGGATATTGACAGAGGAGTCGACATTCAGTAGAAAGCCGTCGTCCAAACAGATTTTCAGTGTCCATAAATCGGAGATTATTTTGAACGATGCCAGCTCGGATTCTATGTATGAGTTTAACAAAATATTACTATACACCGCCGAATGTTTCCAGTAGGGTCGACTCTTCACTCGATGGGGTTATTTATATAGCACATGGACTGCTTTCCTTTCACACCTGGGCCCTCGGTGGCCGAGTGGTCTAAGGCGCTTCGCTGGTGACCGCTAGCCTCACACCGCTGAATCGGCACGGGTTCCAGCCCAGTTGGTCCATGTGTGAAAGTTTGTCAGTTACTTGCCGAAGGGCGGTGGTTCTCTCCGGGTACTCCGGCTTCCTCCACCAACCAAACTGACTGTCACCATATGAGTGAAACAAACTTGAGTGTGACATTAAGCCAAATTCCCTCCTCCCTCCTTTCACACCCAGGAGCTCTAGTTATTGGCCTCTTTCGAAAAGCTCTCAGAGGGACTGAGGCCTATTCTTACCAATTAGGTCTGTAATCTTATCACATTCAATATTATCTATCACAATCAGCCTGGTTTAAATACGATTTTCTACATTCCTTTCCCATAGATCGGAGGGCGTGTATTTGCATAACGGAGTGCATAGACAGTTGAAAAGAATATGTGATGGTTGGTTGAAAGCCACGTGCATGAAAGCTGTGCGCGCCGCATCTTAACCCGCAATGCAATCAGAGCGTTTATCTAACATTAGGAGAAATACAATATGATGCCATGAGAGAATGCCCACCCGTGTGCTTAGCCGACAGAACAACAGTTCACGGTACAGCCCAAAACAATTGATTTAGAGGCTCCTAATAAAAGACCTGATATACTCTGTGTTTGACACAATAAAATGACCGATCACCAGTATTTGTCTCAACGTAACTGTGTCAAGATCAGCTTGGGCGGACTAAAAAAGAGTGTCACGTCCCCCCGAAAAGACTTAAGAAAGTGGACACGGCTCCGCCTACACAAGAGATTTAAGATCATAAAGCCCGTCATTATCACCAGAGTGAGAAAGGAGCCTGGTAAATCCACACGTATAACATGTACGTACACACACGGCTGATATTGATAGAAGAGTCGACATTTAATAGTGAGCCGTCGTTCAAACAGATTTTTCGTGTCCATAAATCAGAGGATATTTTGAATGATGCCAGCTCGGAATCTATGTATGTGTTAAATAGAATATTAGCACACACAGAAGAGTATTTCCAGTAGGGTCGACTCTTCACTCGATTGGGTTATTTATATAGCACATGACAGCACATGGACTCATCAATGAGGCAAAGAAACTATTACCTCCTTCCGATCGTATCACGTCGGGGGTATCCAGAGTTCGTCGTGTTTAGCTGGTATTTGACGGGAATCGGCCGCGCCGCTTCCAGCAAACACGTCCACGTTTCACATGTTATCACATCCGATGCCAGTCGTAACCGCATGTCGTTGTACTGCAAACAATCCAGGAGTGAGTGAGTGAGTATGATTTAACGTCACTTTCAACATTATTTCAGTCAAATCACGACGTTTGGTTTCTACTCCTTTTCACACCCGGAAACCACTCGGGTGGGGTCATTTTCCATTCGCACCCAGGAACCCCGCGGGTGCCCCAGTATTGGCCTCTTACGAAAAGCTCTCTGAGGGGCTGAGACCTATTTTTACCAATTAGGTCTGTAATCTTATCACGTTCTATATTATCTATCACCATCAGCCTGGTTTATATTGGAGGGCGTGTAAATGCATAACGGGGTGCTTAGACAATTGAAAAGAATATGTGATGTTTACATACAATTTTGAAAGTTTTATTTAAATTCCAAACATTCAATAATTATAGGTTTTCATACAAAAATGTCAGCCTCGAACAATTGCGATGGTCATTTACACATAAATGAATTTGTCATTTATCAAAATGTTCACCCTGAATTTTTTTTAAGCATTTTTGAGGTATTTTAGAGAGGGTGGTATTTTAGTATGTAAACTTCAAGAAAAATCTGATTGGTCAGGGTCTGAATAGGATTAAATATCAGCTTTATTTATTCCATTTAAACATTAGCCTACATAAGCCCTTCGTTTTCACCCTCGGAATTGCAGCCTCTGTTACGAGACTGAACAAATATTATATATCTTCAAATCAGGGTGGACAAGATATCTTCCCTCTTGGTGTGGTGCATGAGATTTCTACCATCATCTCATTAGGCGGACAATAGACTGCCCAGTCACACATTCTGGTCGTTGATTTAAGGTCTTCCGATTCACACTGATGATTACATTTAAAAAAGGAAACATCGGGTCGGACACGACTTAACATATATTTGATCAATGAGGTTAAGGCTACACCTAATAGTTCAAACCTCTCCAAACATTTAAAATACACATATTAGCGCAAGCGCTATTCATAACATGGAGATTGGGTACATAGTTCTTTATATTTAATTTGTCCGGTTTGTCGACATTGTTTGAGCAGAGGCTGCTATGTCGATATTTAAACTGGGTGACTTGGTTAGACTCATGTTCAATGTTACTCAAACGCTTATCCAACAATCTAACTCCAGTAACTGTCGTGTTATGAAGTGGCGGTCTATATAAACGGAATCATATGGGTGTCACGATGGGGTTTCTTTGCGAATCAGTTCTTGGGAAATTTTGAGATACAGCGTTGATATTTTTTAGTTATTTGGTCGAAATTTCGAGATGGCATTGAAAACAGTTAAATATTCTTTCAAAGGTCGAGTTGAATTCGAGATATTGGTGGAAATTTCAAATTAACATTCTCATCGTCTTCGCGTAATGTTATCTTGAAATTTCGACGTACCAAAAATGTGAATGAAGCATTCCTCGTCATGGCCGCTTCCGTAGTAATCGATCCAAGCAACAACTCACTCAGACGTCTTTCGGACTCAAAAAAGGACGTGGCGCGTTTTTGCGAGGTTTTAGCCACCAGGAGGTGCGGTTGGAGTGCCAAAAATACAATATTACGTATGAAAGAAAATGTCCAGTTATCATAGAAAATGAGTCTGGCAACAGTTGTGAGACCTCCATTCCTCGTGCTAGGATTGTGACTGCTCATTTGAGCACAATGGAGATGTAACAGACCCGATATTCGAACGGCCCCGGGTTAAGTGGAATTGGACACAAGTTACAAGGCGAGATATGTAAACGCCGTATGCAAGTCCATCTTGCTAGCCAGAAATGGATAGTTGACTATGTCAAAATTGTAATCGTTTCTCTTGTCGTAAAGTCGACGTGAGAGAAATACTTGTTGATCAAATCCAGTGGGGAAATGTATATATCCTTTACAGCGTCGCTAATATAGGGATTATACATTATACACCGCTGGGAGAGAATCTATACAGCGTTTGATGGACTGGTTTGAACGATCTTTCACAATTTCTGCACATAAGCGTGTTCATACGACAACAGATAAAGATCTCCCAAAAGTGATGCATAATTTGCACCCATGGGATACCTCTACGCTGTTGGTATATGTTGCCGACTACATATTGTTGATGAAAAATTCAAGAGGTTCTACAAACAAACAAACAAACACCACAACAATTATATCCTTTAGGCGCTTTAGGTGCCTTGTGGCTTCTGAGATTAACATTCCGGAGTCCAGTTTTATTGTAAACCGATATTATTAATGAACTAAGGTGTTCAATTAGGTCCTGAATGGTAGTATGGAGTCCTATAATCTCACGAAGATACATATCTATACGGTAGGCATCTTGTAAGACATGTTCAGATTTTATCCACATGCATTCGGCATCTGCATTTCTTGAAATGACAGCACAATAATCCCCCCGAAATGATTAAACTGCATACAGGGCTCTTGTTAATAAAGTGATAGTAAACCCTCAAGTAAAGTTTCCATCAAATGAAAGACCATTGCAAACAGTGAGGGAAAATATTTATTGTAATTTTTTTACGATTTATTACACAGAGTAAACTGCAAATAAAGCATGGTATTCTATGGTGGTCTGTTGCAATCATATCTAGGTCCAGTGACGTCACACTGCCTTAATACATATATTTCAAACTGTGTATGCACTTTCCAATGCTTGATTCAAGCTTAAGGTGTGTATACTTTGAGTTTCAACACCGACTCACTGTTCCAATGTGCATGTTTCATCAAAATCTGGGAGATGGTAACTCATAAGTGTCAATTTGAATCTTGAATTTAATTTCCTCGGTTTTGCGGAAAACTGCACATTGGAACAGTGAGTGTGTTGAAACTCAAAGTATACATACCTGAAGCTTGAATCAAGCATTGGAAAGTGCATACACCGTTTGAAATAATTCTATTAAGGCAGTGTGACGTCACTGGACCTAGATATGACTGCAACACACCACCATAGAATACCATGCTTTATTTGCAGTTTACTCTGTGTAATAAAATCGTAAAAAAAATTACAATAAATATTTTCCGATCTTTCATTTGATGGAAACTTTATTTGAGGGTTCACGATCACAGAAATTTAGTTGTACAACTTACCACCTATAAATCTGGATTTGTATGGTGTTTATGCATTGTTGCCATCCAGTACGTTTGGTATATCGGTACGAGTGGTAGGAAGGGAAATACTTCATTTTTTTTCTTCAGAAACTTGGTGTTTGCTAAATAAATTTTCTGAAGTAAATCCAGTGGATGAGTAGGTCGATACACGAACAGGTGGATTAGCTACCCTCAACTTCTTAACCAGCAATTGGTAACAGTAATATTTACATCAATATTATATTATTTGGACCCTTGTCTGCAACCTGTAACCATCTCGGTCATCTATATGCGGTAAGACTGACCCTGGGATCGTGTGTACCCATTTTCAGCCTACTTTCGGCAACTGGAAGAGGGAATTTCCATAAATCAGTACCACGTGACTTCGTCAGCCAATCAACAGAGAGAGAGATATATTTATTGTCATATAAGGCGCCCCACTTGGAGCGAGTACATGTATATAAAAATTACAAAGGACATAAAATATACGTAGCATAAGAGCACAGTTATATTACGAGCACAATCACATTACGTACAAAGGACATAAAATATATCACAAGACTAGCACAATTACATTACGTCCAAAGGACATAAAATATATATAGCACAAGACTAGCACAATCACATTACGTACAAAGGACATAAAATATATATAGCACAAGACTAGCACAATCACATTACGTACAAAGGACATAAAATATATATAGCACAAGACTAGCACAATCACATTACGTACAAAGGACATAACATATATATAGCATAAGACTAGCACAATTACATTAAGAGCACAATCACATTATGAGAAGAATTACATGTATAACACAGTTATATTACATTAAAAAAACAATTACATACCCCTATAAAAGCACCATGGCCCCAGACAAAACCCCATGATTCTACCATGGTTAAGCATGGCAAAACCATGGTTTTCTGGTCGATAACAAGCACTACTGAATGAGACAGACCTATCGTAAAAAGGTACTTATTTTGAAGCATTCACGCACATATCGTGCCAGTCTACGGAAAATTTGTGGATTTTGGTTTGTCAACAAAAGTCTACCGACGTAACCCCAACGTAACTCGCCATTTTCGAGTCATGTGATGCCCTACTTGTTCAAAATTACAGATCCACCACACCTCTTGTATGATACGAAAGTTATTCATACTTATACATTTTGTAAGCCCCGGGCAATATCTGTTTCAGAAGTGGTATGAAAACCCGTAATTTATCAGATTTCTCGAGTCTGTTCTCCGTCGGATGAAGGCCGAACAGAATCCGGTAAAGTACCGGATATCGCTCCGCAACAATGGAGACACACGATTCGCAAGCCATCTTATGGATGGCGAAGTGTACGCAAATGCCTTGTCTGCTGGAACAATAACGATTTCACTTTGGAGGTCTGCAAGTACTTCTTGCACGATGGTGTCTCTCAATGTGTGTTGTGCTTGGGAAAGGGTATTTTTGTTGATGTGAGGGATAGTACAGACAGCCTTGCCTTTAGCAAGATCCAACCAGTCGGCCAGTACTCTAGGCTCTACCTTTTTCAGTTTCGATCACTCAACAACGTACTGCTCAAGTGCGCTAGGGATTATCTTTGGTCAGCCATGAGATTGTTATTCCTCGGCTCACTATATTTTTGTCTCTTCGTCAGGGGTATCTCAAGGTTACCAGCCACAATATGTCTACATCGTTTATACACGAATCTCTTCGACCCATTAACACACGTATGAATAGTGTTTGACCATGAAGACTGTTTGACCCTTCATATTTGACGCCGTCACAACACGTGATATTCTTAGCGTCCAATCCCAGTTAATTTTTCATGTAGTGTCCTTCACTTCCCATTCTTGCAACAGTTACATTTCCCGTAGGGTGATTGCGTCACTCACCCCCCACCCACAGTAACAGGGCACCATTACTAAAGTCATATGCCCTTTAACCAGTCCAGTTAAAATAAGGTTACTGTTTTGTTATAACATGCTACGAAACCGATACCATAAACAATAACAAAACACAATTTAAAAGATCTGTTTTCAATAACAAACCGAAAGTGCTACTGAGAACACTTATTGATTATTGGAGTTACTACGAAGAGTTTTGGGCCATCTTTTCGCTCTTAAACGATTTAGATACTTGAATAAGGCTATCACACGATTTTAGAAATACTGAACCTTACGTAACAAATAATTCAACACAACTGAATCTCCAGACGGAGTCATATACGTTCGCTTTAGCTCGACACTCTTCCGTTCTGTGATCTTTTCTTCTGCGTTCATCTGTTGCAACCGAAACGTGGAGAGTTACATATCCAATGACTCTAGTGAATGTAAATAGCTGCCAACAGACGAATTTAAGCCAAATGAATTGCAAGTAGTAGTAAAAGGCTAAAAGTTGGCTCCTTGACCTACTAACGGAGTTATCTCCCCGTTTTGACCTACTTAACCAGAGGTCGACAAGCCAACTTTCTCTTCGCCTTAAACAAGACCGGGGGTCATGGGCGTTGTACATCCAATGACCATTTGTGGCGTCACTTCTGGCGGGCCAGTGTGCATGCAAAACTCGTGTCCCGGGGAAAATGCGGACTTTGCAGAACATTCGCAACAAAAAAGAAAATAAATAAATAAAAACTTCGGAAAGGCAGACTGTACATGATCATTTCTTCTTGTGGACCAAAGTATTCTGTCTCACGCTGTAACGTAAGATGGGAGGGATCTCGGGGTCGTTGGTTGACTTGCGCTGAAAAGATATGGGGCGCATGAGCACTCGTCAGACAGGCCTGGTGTGGTTGATTTGGGGTCTAGGTGGACCATGTTTGATCCTACTGGGTCGTGCAGGTTAACATATTGAAGCGCTCGTCAGGTAGTCAGACTGTGATGGGGATTATTGGAAGTCATGATGTAGCCCGACTACCTGAGGTCAAACTCTCTGTATCAGTGGATAGAGACTCAGCAGTCATCAATATCTGCCACAGTGGGCTCTTCGATGTCTTCATACTCATTTATATTCTTCTGGTGTTGCACGGTGTTGTAGTGTCTGGTAAACGTGCGTTCAAGCTCAAGCATGTATAAGCCATGTTGGTTGAACGCCGAATGAGTCCGTCTATCGGTTAGGATTGCTTTCATAGTTGACGGAGGTAACTGAGCGTTGATGGGCCTTAACGCCATATCGCTCATCAACAGTGAAAAGTTGGATGTTAAGATGTAATGTGCCGTCTCCAACTGCGTCTCCATAAAGGTTTGAAATGCCTCATGCAGGATCAGCAGATTCTTAGCACAGTTAGTTGTGTTGGTATCCTCTTTGGATAGTGTCTGCTTCTTTTGCAACAGAATACATACCCGGGTGACCCATTGGATGTAATCCATAAGCGTGACAAACTGGCAACATATGCGTTGGTGAATTGGTTGTCTCGGCTTGAGCTGTGGCAATAAAAGCATAGACTTGAACGCTGGATTGACGTAACCCTTCGGCTAGAATATCTCCAGTCGGGTTCAAAATTTATATCAGTCGACGCGGATGCCGTAGTGCTCATCGTGAAAAGAGGAGAATTATCTCGTGTGGGCTATTTATAGTTCAACTGTGGACGGCCACACGCTGTTGTCCAGCTCATGCCCGTGGTTTTCAACATTGACGCTGTTCTTTCGATTTCCATATGGACCATGTTCTTGTCCAGCATTCCAGCAGGTCGACATACTGTTGACGTAAAGCCCGTCGTAGTCCGAGTGCCAATGTATTATGTGCTATAATTATGGCTTCTTTCCAATACCCTTTCGAAAGAAGAAGTTGTTTTCTGTGGTCTCCAACGTCTTGCCCACCTCGACCATACCCGTATGTTCACATTGTGTTCATTCTCCTGTATGGGTTTGGGTTGGTCCTTCATGGTTGGTTGATGAGAGTAGTCCGGGGCTGGTGGTATGAATGAGGCCCACTTTATGGGTGCAGGTTGGATAATAGTGAGGTGGCTTAGCAAAAAGATCGTGACACGCTGGACCAAAGCACCCAACTTGGCACATCCATCACTTGAGGCATACAGAACAATATCAGAAGGGGTGCCCATTGCTCTGGGCCGTGTGACGCCCTCTGGCCCCCAAAAGGGCATCTAAGGCAAAATAGTATCACTGAAAAAAATAGTTGGCTTCCCAATAGCTTCATGACTTTCGTTATCCTTGAAGCTAGGAAGCTGAAACTTGCCACATTATATCTTTGGTTCCACCGCTACAATAAAATGTAACCAAATTGAAGATGGCCTCTATGATGATGTCACAGTGACGTCATATTCTAAAAATAAGCCATTTTATTGACGATTTTTCTGATCGATTTTTCAAATTTTGTATTTGTGCGATTTTCTTCGCTCAAATTGCCTTGTAATCAGTAAATAATCATCTGATATGAAATAAAATATTATTATGCACTTTCACGTGACAAAATACACCAATTTTGAAGAAAATACGAAAAAAACACAACTGTCGTCCACTTTGAATTTACCCATGATGCTCTTCTCCGAGAATTAAATGGCCTTAATATGATTTGTTATATGGACACAAAGTGCCGGCTCTCAACACTTCCGTGCATCAGAGAAAATTTTATTGGGAAGAGCGGGCGGGGGGAGGGGGTGGGGATGAAGGTGAATCCAACAATAACAATTGAACACAGGATCCTCCCTATTCAGTATCATTTTACTAGTGGGTGTGCCCGCAGAACCGGCATACAATTGGAGTAGTGCATTTGTCCTGAACCATGCACATGTACATTGTAAATGTGTAAATATAATGGTATTGTCGCCCAGTGGGAATAAGATGTAGTTTCAGACCCCTCCCCCAATCTGCCTCTGAACCTGAAATCGTCCTAAGCACTCTCGGTCATGTCAATACGGACGGATAGAAGTCAACGTGTTATTTTAATGTTAATTTCATGTTCCTGTCCCTCACTGGGTGTTAAATGCAATTTCCGATCGTTTTGCCCACAAAAAAAAACAATATTGCGGGCCTCTATTTTCACACTTGGTATTCCCACAGCTATCTTGACAAAGTTCCATGAACATTCGGCCAAAGCTGTGTCCATTCAACGATAATATATAGACAAGTGCTACAACATGTTACTGGTATGTTGCGCGGGTCGTTGGGTGGGTATAGGTTCCTGTTGCTTCAAAGCATTTTGCTGAGAAGCAATAGGAACTTGATAATGTGATGTCTAGCACTGTAATATCACTTGTCTTTATTGCACCATGTAAGCGTCCTGTCTGTGTCTTGTGTGCTGTCCTCAGTGTTTTATAGGGTGGATGGAGGGTGTCTGGTTCCATGCTGCTTCAAAGATTTCTTCTTTGAAGTAACAGGAACGCAACTTGACTGGGTGGTGCTTAGTTGGTTCGTCGCGATATAGCCGAGATATTGTTGAAAGCCACGCTAAATTCTATTCACTCGCTCACCCGTACTTGTATGTTGCATGTTCTCGGTCTCCATTGGGCCCTAAATGTTCTTTTGATTCCTTCTTGGTTTTAGACTCCCTTTAATTTTCTGACCATACAGCTCTGTTAGCTAGCTATCCTGACGTAATTTGATGCGCCTTCCAATAAAAAATCCAGGCCTCCAACAGGCGTAAGATGCCCTGTTTGGGATTGTTCTTTTCAGTTTCACCCTCACTGACTCCAACACTCTTCAGATGAAGGTTCGTACCATTCGTCGAATAATTTTGGCTTTTTTCGGCGGTCACAAATATACAAACAGAGACGTATAGAGAAGTCCCGGCCCGTGTAACACTTGTTAATTCATCTCTCGAACTTAAAAAGTAGAAAGATTGAAATTGGAGCGATATGCAAGAAGTGGGAAAAATTGACGTCTGGCGACTAAAAAGCAACCATGACTTTACAGTAAAGCTTCCCTTGGCACCTCACCTGCAGACCCGAGAATACGGTGGATTCTCGGTCGTAGCCTTAGTATCTCAGCCGCGCTTTTATTGCAGCTGTTAATATGGATACTATGAAGTATCCCCACGGCCCCTAGCAACGCCTTAAGCGGAATTAGATACGCTAGCTGGTGAGCTGTGATGACAGATCAACTCAAACAAATAACTCATCGGATGTTAATGGATGAGCATCATGGACGTCTGATGAAGTAAACGCCTCAACATGGGGTGAATCTGGTAAATGCTAGAATACCCTAAAAAACTGTCCAGTCTTGGACATTTCCATCTTTTTCCCCCATTTTACGAGATGAAAAGCTGAATTGTCAATTTTTACAAGGATAAGGGGCGATTGTTTCCTTTTACACAGGCGATTATGTAAACCTAATTGGTATAGGTGGTTTCAGCCACCCGGCTCTCCCTTCTCAAAAAACTTTTCCCTGATACTCCAAAATGAAGAAACGTCGAGGACTGTAACTTAGAGCAGTTATTGCTTATGATACTGATGTTATTTTTGAGCCTGTTGCATAAAACTCGGAGCACAGCTTCTTGAGTAAATTCATAATGAATAACATTAGGGTGTACCAAAAAGTTCTGTTTTCATCGTATTCCTTCAAAATTAATGTGTTATTCTTCGTAAAAGAGCTCAAGAGTATTTTATCTCAAATTAGATGATTATTTACTAATTTACCAGAAAGATTCAGCAAAGAAAATTCCAAAAAATAAAAAATGGGAAAAATCGGTCCGAAAAATCGTCCGCAAAATGACTTATTTTGGGAATATGATGTCACTGTGATGTCATCATGGCCGCCATCTTGGATTTTGTGACATTTTCCAGTAGCGCAGGAACCAGTGATACAATGTGGCAAGTTTCATCTTCCAGCCTGAAGGATAATGAAAATAACGAAGCTGTTTCTAGGCTAACTATTCTTTAAATAACAATATTGCCCCTCAGATGCCCTTTTGGGGGCCAGAGGGCATCACACAGCCCAGAGCAAAGGGCATCCCTTCTGATATTGTTCTATATGCCTCAAGTGATAAGTGTCCCAAATTCGGTGCTTTGGTCCAGCGTGTCACGATCTCCCCAAAATATGGCCCTAAGCCACCTCACTATAAGCGCCCAATGGATAGAAGCTGCCGGATGTGGAATCAGTGGATGGTCTGAGTTCGCTGGTGCTCCCTCACTGGGTAAGGGGTGGGTTGTTTGTCGGCGATCTTCGGGCGTTTTACTCCACAAACAGGTAGCCTTACGGACGACTCGTCGCGGCTTGAAACGCCTGCATGAGATAGTCGATATTGTGAGGATAAGTTTGACTTCGGAACACGTGGATTTGCGCTCCGTCGATGGGATTGATGAACAATACGAAGTATTGGCAGTTCAAGGCAATACCTACGGATGCTTTCCTTGTTGAAAAAAAAAGAAAAGATTCAGGGTCAAATACACGAAGAAAATATGCCGATGATGGGATTCTTTGGTGAACAAATCGGCGATATTTGAATTGACCTTGGCTATACACATTAGATCACCAGTTCTACCACGTTGGTGTGACAGGCATCGAAGTAATACGTTTGATCCATATCGTACGAAATGCTTGGGACGAAGCTCACATTCTTTGAACTTCTTTCATGGGCGGGCTGCCACTCTGTATATAGCACCAGACAATATGGGTATAACTGATGGGCACTTCCTGTAAGTATTTAACCACCCAGGACGTCTTGCCACACCCGTCCGACCGCCCACTGCCATGGTTTTGGGATGCTCTACTCCGCATGGACCCATAGCGAGACTCGGTCGTGTCTCTTGATAGTGTTTACATTGAATGTGTCTGAGCATACTATCGCAACAAGAGAAGGTTTTGTGGCACAAGGTACATGTACTCGACATGCTGCCCGCTTAGAGGCTGGTGACAGAATGACTATAGTGGTTCATCTACGACATTACATGATCACACACACACCTACACACAAACACAGACATGGTCCACCTCTCATCAAACGCGCTCCTGCACACCTCCGAAACTGCCCCTCTACTATTCCGCCAGTGCGCATGCGCGTATTAACCCCAGTCTGACTCTACCCCAAGAGCGATGCTCAACCTACACAGCACATGTAGAGGAAAGATAGTCCATCCATACCCCCATCGGACAAAACCACCACTCCAGTCTGACTACCTCACGAGAGCTTCATTACGACACTACAATACCCATTTTTGAGCAAGGATAGCCCATCTATCGTCAAAACACCACCCTCTGTATCTCCAAAATGTCCACCCAAACGCCCTTTTTCTACTACTCCACGACTGAGCATGCGCAGGTTGGCGGCACTACCAATGTAAACCTCCCCAGTCGGACTATACCAGACGAGTGCTTCAATATGACACCCTACCCAGCCCATCTGGACCATGGATGGTTCACCTTGACCCGAAAACTCCCACCGCAGGCTTGCCTGTCCAGTGCGCATCATAACTTTCCAGTAATTCAACTAACTGCCCCGAGATGTACTAAGCAACATCAATGAATTCTTGCCACACGTGGATATCGTCCAAAATGAAAAACTGGATTACGTTTTCGCATATTACAAATATGGACTGTAGAATATTTTTCTCTGAGGGCAACAATCAGTTGAATCCTTCAAATACTTCATCATGCAAAATACATTTAAACTCTGTCGCCCATCATTTTTCTAACATATTTCTTGTTTTCATTGCATTAATTCGCCACATTTTAAGGTAAGTAGTGAAAACGGAAAATATATACCTACTATATAGCCACAACTGGTCCTATCAATAATACCTTCGGATGCTGTAACTTGTACCGTGTAAAAGTTCATTTTGATGCTCCTTACCTGTTATTTTTGGGAAGCTAATTCCTTCTTTCCCACGCTTGTCGCTTTTATTAAAGTTTCCGGCGCTGGTGATCAGCTGTCCAAGAGCCATTTTCACATCGTCCCTGATTTTCCCCATGTTATGGCGTCTACCGTAACATGGGGAAAGTCAGGGACGATGATGGCGTCTACCGTAACATGGGGAAAGCCAAGGAAATTCAATAAAAGTAATTTAAATAAACTTTAATAAAAGCGACAAGCGCGGAAAAGAAGGAATTAGCTTCCCGAAAATAACAGGTAAGGAGCATCAAAATGAACTTTTATATGGTACGGGTTATAGCACACGGAGATCAATGAACGCCATGTGTGATTATCATCCGAAGGTATTATTGATAGGAACAGTTGTGGCTACCTACTATATAGTTCGAGCTTCAGCCAACCCTTCAGCCTCACGACAGACAATCTGTCATATTATCCATCATTAGATAGGAGGATTAGAGGAAGCTCAGACTATATACATCTAGTTGTGTCAGAACTAAGACAAGTCAAGATACGAACATACATATTTTACGAAAACATTGCATATTCTTCCCAAAGTAAACCACTTTAGAATTGACAGAATCGTTAAAATAATCGGGAATTAACAACAGCATAAAACAACACGGTTTGAGCAATGATATTGTTTTCAGTAACGAAACTGTCGAAGCGGGCATTTCGTTATTCAGTTTGATAACATTATTGAATTTCGTAATACTTTCGTGTGACTGGATTCGTTCACCAGTAAAATTGATATCTGGTGAAAACCTGTACCGTGATCACTTCAGTCAGAAAGTCCGATTCAGTCCCATACATTGAATCACGGTCAACAATTATCACAAAAATAGAAAAAATATTTAGTTCAATAATAACATACACTTTATTTCATCATTTTACTCTTCAATTATTCAATATACTTCCATAAACAGACATGATACTTTGATAGGGCTCATCGTTACAATTATACTTTATCGTCTTATAATATCTCTGATAATTTCATACTCAAGAAGATCGGCATTCAAATGTATTAATTTGAAACCAGAGAACTACTAACATTCTGTGTTACTATCAAAGGACCTTGTATCTTTAGACGGGTAAATGACCCCATGTCAGGTGCAATGCAGAAGTACCAAAATAAAATACTTCCACTACAAGAAGTTGTTCAATTGGCATGAAGTACAATATTATATTGTATACTCAGAAACATTTCAAGGCACCGAGTCTTCTGATTCTCGAGTAACAGGGCCGTGAAGTAGAGCATTCGGAGGTGAAAACAATTCTTATTGTTCTCTGTAAACATATGAAGATAAACGATAACCAGAACCATATTTGGTCTACAACTACATATCGGAAAAGAGTATGCTGTATCAAGATGGTTCTGGTTATCACTTATCTTTGTATGTTTATAGAAAGAAATATGAGGTGTTTTCGCCTCAAAATTAGGCGATTTCGCATGAATGCACTACTTCACGGTCCTGTTATTCGAGAATGGTGAGACTCGGTGCATTGAAACTTTTCTGAGTATACAATATAATGTTTTTAAGTTTGTCACTTCCTGTTCTGGGGCCATTTATCAATCTTAGTCCTTTAAAGGAATTGTACAGAATGTTGGATAATGTACATCAGACTGATATATGAAGAGCATACGCATATGTTCAAATACAAGCTGTTCTTGCTGTCACTCTTTGACTAAGTTGTGAGACTTGGAGACCTTAACAAATTTACATAAGGTTGAAGGCAAAATGTATCGGCCCCAGCATATTTAAACAGGGCATGTTTGAACAAAACCATGCAAAATATAATCCGAAATTACTCCATAATTATCTGAAATGAAATAATCACTAATTGCTGCTCATAAAATTATGATATGGATGTTCAAATGAATAAAGTAACCATGCTAAACACAACAGGGTCCTGCCTCAAAGCTCTACTCCACACCTGGTGAAAATGCAATAACGATTATAGCACTCCTCATGACAATTACGAGTTTCAATCATCATCTTAGAGCTGTTCCAGAAAACAGTACATGGGTGAGTGAGTGAGTGAATACGATTGAACATCGCTTTCAACTATATTTCAGTCATATCACGACGTTGGGTCCTATTCCTTTTCACACCCGGGAACCACATGGGT